>JADPWL010003174.1:0-62989 GCA_019059595.1 Marasmia exigua | reverse complement strand
GCGTCGCCCATGGACACCCTCGACACCAGTGGAGTCACAGTGCGCATGCCAACTTTAAAACCACCCTCCCCCGGATTAGGCCTCCGGTACCTCACTCACGCAGGGAAACACAGCACGATGCTGCTCACGCCGGTTTCGGTGAGGCCATTGTATCATTCATGCCGAACCGTGGCTTCCCACGGTCAAGACATTGGAACCCAATTCTTGGGTTCGTGATATTTGAAAAAACATTGGCGGATATTACCTGAAAACCATACAAATAAACTGTGTTTTAGTGACATATGTCGTATGAAAATAAATATCACGAGCGCGATAAATAAATAAATATTTCACAACATCACATAAGTACATTGATCTGACTCTGATATAGGTAGCTCATGCACCTGTGTTACGGATATCAGAATCAACAGTGGGATTACAAATATACACATAATACTATTATTTTGTAAATACATACTTATAGTACATAATATTAATTCTCCCAACATCTCATACGTTAACCTGACTCCGTACTAAGTAGCTTAAGCACTTGTGTTACAGATATCAGACAACAGAGGAACACAAATATATACTTAAATACATATATTACACCCAGACACCGAACAAATACAAGTGTTCATCGCACGAATGTTTGTCCAGGGTGGGGATCGAACCCACGACCTTTGGCGTAAGAGGCAGGGTCACTACCAATTGCGCCATCCGGTCAGTTTACATAGAAAACATCCAGACCAATACAAACAGACATTTTCATGCACACAAATGTTTGTACTGTGCGGGGATCGAACCCGCAACCCTTGGACCAGAGGCAGCGTTCACTACCACACTGTACCAAACGGATCGTCACGTCACGGAGCACGAGAATTGGGCTTCTAAACTATTCCTCTAAAATCGAATTATTTGGACTCGAATTCAGATTGATTGAAAATTAGTGAAATATAGTGTGTAGTGAGGGCCGTGTGGTCCCCGGCAGAGTAGAGGGCCGTGTGGTCCCCGGCAGAGTAGAGGGCCGTGTGGTCCCCGGCAGAGTAGAATAGGCCACCCTCGCTCTTACCGAGGTGTCGTAAAAGGCGACTAAGGTAAAGCTGCTGGCATGAACATCAGCACCCAGAGAAGGAAAACTCTGCATTCATATCAAAACCCTCGCCAACCCGTCTGCCAAGCGTGGTGAGTGTGGCAATTACCCCTCATGGTATTGAGGGAAGCCCGTGCCCCAGCAATGGGGACTTAAATGGGCTGACGATGGATAGTGTGTGTGTTTAAAAAGCTGTTTTTTTTTATTTAGCCTGCGTCATCCCACTGCTGGGCAAAAGCCTCCCCTATAAGCCGCCATTGGACTTTCATTTGTGGCGATGGTTTTCCAATGTGTGATTTAAATTCAAATTCAAAATTCAAATTCAAATAATTTTATTTCAGATATTATGTACATCCATATTATGTTAGTATGACAATAACTTATGGTAAATCTATTGTTATATAAAATTAATTAATAAAATAAAATAAGTATTAATTTCCCTCTGCAAAGAATGACAATCATGAGAACGGGTATGTTCCCGTGACAGTCACTCTCTGCAGAACGAAATTCCAGAGCGGTGATGTCCATCGATCGGCTAATGTTTTGAGGATGCTGTTGGGACTGTCTCTTAATCGAGTGATCAGGGAGTTTGTTTTTTTGCGGACGAGGGCTTCAAACCCATCTGTTTGGTATTCCATATAAATATTAAAATATGTTAAAATAATTTTGTAACACCGCTCCCTTTCAGCACGACTCTCCAGGCTCGGAGCTGATCTACCCTCCAATATCCCTCCCGCTGCCTCTAGACAATGACAACCAAGACAAGCCGCTGGTCAAGTTGGAAGACGATGACGTGGACTTTGGGAGCTATGAGGATGATATCACGCTCGAGGAGTATCGGTGAGTAAAGACTGACAATTATAGGCCTTTACCGAATGAGGTCCTAGAATCGTAAGACGAAATCCAGGTCGTCCAGTGTCACAACGGGTCGACATTTTTTTTTATGTGATAGGTGGCAGATGGGCAGACGGAATCACCTGAACTGAACTGAACGAAACTGGTATATATTCGGGTTGCAAATCAAACGTCCTTGTAGGAGCTCAATTGATTTATTACTGAGGTCCGAACCGGCCGATGTGTGGTGGCGTCGCAGCGCGCGCATACGTAGGTATACGTCAGAAACACAGCACAGTGCTGCTTCACGTCGGTTTTCTGTGGGGCCGTGGTATCACTCCATTTAAGTCCCCACTGCTGGGACATGGGCCTCCCTCAATCACATGAGTGGTAGTTGCCATACTCACCACGTTTGGCAGACGGGTTGGCGAGGGTTTTGATATAAATGCAGAGTTTTCCTTCTCTGGGTGCTGATGATCATGCCAGCAGCTTTACTCTATATTTTGGGATATTGATGTTACATTTTATGGAGTATAAAGTGTGACCGCAAACAATTCCATCCGTAGCATTAATATTAATAAGATACAAACTTAAATTAATGATAGGGACAATCGCGTGCCATTGCCCCTTAAGGTGACGGGTGGGGCACACTAGCGACGCCATTCGATTTTAATTTTTAGCTACTAAACCGGATCTGTTTTAAACAATTTCGGGGTTACAACCTACCGCCAAAAGCGGCCACTTTTGGTGTGAATAAACCGTTCTGTGGAACGGTTTGGCTACAGGAGTACTTCCGGGCGGCTACGGCTAACTCATTAGCGATCTCTCTGATTTCGTGGATGTTCATGGGCCATTACTGAGCTGATTACTTTCCATCAGGTGACTCGCTTGCTCGTTTGTCCATCATCATCATCATCATCATTTCAGCCAATAGACGTCCACTGCTGGACATAGGCCTCCCCCAATGTTCTCCACACAGATCGGTCCTGTGCCTCCCGCATCCAATGGATTCCCGCGATCTTCACCAGATCGTCGGTCCACCTTGTAGGACGCCTGCCACGGCTGCGACTTTCTGTACGTGGCCTCCACTCGACTCGTTTGTCCGCCTCTAGCATAAAAAAAAAGTATCAGCCTATAAACTATCCCACTGCAGGGCAAAGGCCCCCATCATAGAAATCAAGTTATCGCTACTATGATGGATTAGGCTTAATCACCACGCATGCCTAATGCGGATTGGTGATCACAACCCGAGCTATGTTCGAAAAATTCTAAGCATATCTTTGCTCGACCCGGGAATCGAACCCAGGACCCCGAAATCACAGCCTGGTACATAAACCGCTAGACCAACAGGGCGTTTCAAACCAATAGGGGCTAGGCCTATACTTTCTTCTAATTTCTTATCCCACTGCACGTTTGAGAAACCCTGATTTAATTCGCTTGTTACAGAGCGACAGCAAACAAGTTGACAGATGAGGATATTAAGCAGCTTCTAGAAGACACGAGCCCGATGGAGCCGAAGGAGGAGCAGGAGCCCAAAAAGAGGAGGAAAACGAAGAAGAAAGAAGAAAAAAGCAGAAAGAAGAAGAAAATAAGGTATTGTAAAAACTCTGATTATTTTGATTCTATAGACGACCCGTTTGGAACAGTGGTAGTGAACGCTGCCTCTGGTGCAAGGGTTGCGGGTTGGATCACCGCACTGTACAAACATTTGTGTGCATGAACATGTCTGTTTGTATTGTTCTGGGTGTTATCTATGTATTATAGGTATGTATTTACAAAAGAAACGTATTATATGTATATATTTGTAATCCCACTGTTGATTCTGATATCCGTAACACAGGTGCTTGAGCTACCTATCTCGGAGTCAGATCAATGTATGTGATGTTGTGAAATAATTATTATTATTATGTATGTCAGTTGTTCCATAACCTCGGGCAATTATGTCGCGGACTTTTGGAAGGCGTGCGTGGGGCCGAAGCCAACACGTAGAGGCCCGTTCAATGGACAACATTTCAAATTTTTAACATGTCCATATTGTTTTTTTATATGAAAGTAGACATAAAATGAACAGACCCATATTTTTTCTTTTTTCAAAATTTGTCCATTTTCATGCATAAAATAATTATTGAAATTCTTTTTATTCTAAATAGACGTAAGCGCCAAATGACGTCATCGGACGGCTGAATACAGCGATATTCCTTTGCTTATCATTGTTTTAATAAAAAAAAGGTACTACTGTCAAAGGTAAATAATACTAGTGTCAACATTGTCAACGTCATTCATACATTACACGTTGACAAGTTGTCTTTTTTTTGACAGTTACATGTCATGAGTTTGGCATTACGTAAATTTAAAACTATAATGTGCTAAGCAAAGAAATATTTTACATTCTGCCGTCCGATGACGTCATCTTACGTTTTTTAGTTTTTAATTTTTTTCTCAGTAAATAAGCAATATAAAAAATGAATAAATATATATTCGAGCAGCGGAAAAGTAAACAAAGAATTGGTAATTTTTGTTTCAGAGCTTAGCAATTTTGAAATGTTGTCCATTGACTGTTTTACTATAGTATTATAAAGTATTATGTAAAGATGGCGCGGTTGTCGATTTTTTTTAGTTGGTAATTTTTCCCCCTTAAACAGAATGATTCGCCAGTATAAGATAAATCTAAAAATACTGATGTCGATATAAGTTGTGGTTCTTTAGTTAAATTTAAAAAACTAGTTCTCCCCAAAAGGTGTCAAAAACACCTCTCTTTGTAGTGAAATTGATTTTAGTAATATTTAATTCATTCTTCAACACTAGCTACTGTTACTGTTGTCAATATTGCATGCCGTTGTCACCTATAAATAAGATTTCGTTTAGATTGATTTATACATTTTCTGGTGTTATTATTGTATCATGTACTGATGTAAATTGTGTTGGTGATCTTATAAATAAATAAATAAAAATATTAGAATGGCAACACTGTCTTGTCGGTCAGTTTAGCTTCTTTTTTAAATTGTCAGTTTTTTAAATTAAAAACCGATTTGCCGCTGTTTTTGATGCATTCCTGTTACCGATCGCCAAGATGTCCGAAGACATCACGCTCATCTCAATATGTTTTACAATACAACGGAATATATCTACATTAGTCTACACGCTGCGTGAGTGAGGGTACCGGGGGCGAAATCTGGGGGAAAGGGGGGTTTATAGGTTGGCAGCGCACTTGTGCACACTTGTGTGTGCAATCGCTTACCATCAGGCCACCCGTCCGCTCGTCTGCCACCTCTCACATAAGAAATAAACACGCCTGCCTTATTATTTGGAAGAAATTCCTCGTAATGGACGAGCGATCGAGCTTCGTGAAAACCACTTCTGATGACCCGCCATTATACATACTGCCTCGGTGGCGCAGTGGTTAGTGGGTCGCACTTTAAAGCGACGGCTGCGCAAGAGGTCCCGGGTTAGATCCCCGGGTCGGGCCAATAATTTGTATCTAAGTTTTCTGTAAGAAATTCTTAGTGGCAGCCCGGAGTCTGGAACTTGGCGGTCTTGTACCCCCGTGCCTCGGAAAGCACGTAAAGCTGTTGGTCCTGCGCCCGATCCCTCTTCGGTCGTGTCACAATACTGTCCCATCGGAATATGAGGGTAAGGGAGTAGAGAGTGCACTTGTGTTTGCGCACACACTTGAGCACTATAATATATCCTGCGTACGTGGCTGATCGTTGTGATTGGGCGCCGTAGCTGTAATCGGTTGGAGGATATTATACATAACATTGCGTCTTTCGTCTTGATGCGTGTGTGTTGCCAGTGATGACATAGAGAACCGAAACGTGGCCGCTTACAATGTGCCGATTAAGGAGGCTCAAAGTCACCCAGAGAGCAATGGAGAGGGCTATGCTCGGAGTCTCCCTGCGTGATCGTATCAGAAATGATGAGATCCGCAGGAGAACTAAGGTTACAGACATAGCCCAAAGGCTTGCATGCCTCAAGTGGCAATGGGCAGGGCACATAGCGAGGAGAACAGACGGCCGTTGGGGCGGAAAGGTCCTCGAGTGGAGGCCACGTACAGGAAGTCGCAGCCGTGGCAGGCGTCCTACAAGCTGGACCGACGATCTGGTGAAGATCGCGGGAATCCATTGGATGCGGGCGGCACAGGACCGATCTGTGTGGAGAACATTGGGGGAGGCCTATGTCCAGCAGTGGACGTCTATTGGCTGAAATGATGATGATGATGATTGCGTCTTTGAGGTTGTTAAATGTTTTCCTCTATTTCAGCGAGGAACCCGAGGCGGACGAGCCAAAGACATCTGTGAGGAAGAAAGATGATCTGGACCCGACTAAGATCAGGGTGTTGACACTCGACCCGGAGGAGCAGCTGAGACAGAGAGAGGTATGTAGACAGGGATAGATAACGTCGACCTATTTCTAATAGGACGTACAACCTGTGCGGATAAAGAATGGGATCAGAAATGGCGGCCAATCTATCCACTTCTCGCTCGCACACTATTTGCGTCTATACTCGCACTCATGGGGTGCGAGTATAGACGCAAATAGTGTGCGAGCGAGAAGCAAATAGATACGTAGCCATTTCTGATCCCATTCTTTATCCCCACAGTTTGTATCTAATTTTTGAAGATTGGACTTCTGGAGCCCAATTCTCAGGATATTCGATATTAAAATCATGGCTGACGTCACATGAAATCCACAAAAAAAAACTATATTTTAGTGACACTTATTCGTATGATGATAAATGACACAAGTCCGAAAATTGGGCTCCAGGAGCCCCATGTTAAAAATGAGATACCTACTTGATGAGATTTAGGCCGACGATAGATAGCTTTATATATGTTTACCTATGAAATTGAGATTTTCTTAGAAGTTGTGTTTTCCATATAAACTTATTTTTTATTAGAATAGTTATTTACGAGATTTCTTCCATGTACCAATGTATTTTTGAGTTTCCGATATTATTTCGACGCTGTTGCAAGCGCCATGGTCACAGGGTATTTTTTTTTAAATAGGTGGCAGACGAGCAGGCGGATATTTTTATTATTTTGAATGGAGAATTTTTGCTATTAGCACATTTTTATCTATATTTTGATTATGTATTTATATTTATTAAAATCTCGAGCTTAGTCAAATACCCTATTATAAACATCGGCCATTTAGAATCGACCAAAACATGACATATAACTATAGATTTCGCCTATTTTTCTTAAGGTGACTGGTAGGGCATACTAGCGACGCCAATCGATTGAATTTTTTAGCTACTAAACCGGATCTATTTTAAACAATTTCGGAGTTACAACCTCTCGGAAAACACTTATACTATTTATTAAGTAACCATGTACCAAGCTTTTGGCCGCAATAAATTTTTCGCGTACGCGTTGGACCCGAGCTTGGTGCATGGTTATTTAATAAATAGTATAAGTGTTTGCCGAGAGGTTGTAACCCCGAAATTGTTTAATATAGATCCGATTTAGTAGCTAAAAAATAAAATCGATTGGCGTCGCTAGTGTGCCCTACCCGTCACCTTAAGAACATCTGGCCGAGTGGTTAGGGTAGCGACGCACACTGGTTCAGGATTAATAAAAAAGGGAATTAGTGAACTCTCGGGTTTTTTTGATGGAATCGTGTGGAGAACGTTATTAGAAACATATTATTTAAATAACTTTTTTCTAGAAAACTGATAGTTTTTTTTGTAAAAATACTTTTATATTTTTTTTGTATGAAACGTCACCTTCAAAGGCATCTATTTCGAATTGTTAAAATTTGTTAAAGATGACAACCTATAGGTTTTAAAGAGTGATATTAGTAGATGCTAATACAGTAAAAACTTTGTCCCAGTGCGTCCCCGTTTACAAGGAAAATACACCTAAATAGTTTATCTTATTAGGTCCATCACGAACATCGCATACATTGTCCTGGTCCCAAAATAAGGGTACTTTGGATCCAAAATAAGGATACTTTTCTTGTACTATGGAGCCAATGAAAGTAGCACAAAACACCCAGACCCAACACACCAATTTGTGTAGTTGCGGGAATCGAACTAGCGAACCTTGAACCACTGCTCTGCGGGTCTTCCAAATTTTACTGCTATAATTATACAATATAAGGATAATTTACACGAGATTCAATCTGCATGTTATCGATATCCGAACATCTAGTAATGCAAAACTACCCACATTATAAAATAAAAAATTAACAATTCAGTATGGATTCTCATCATAGCATGCATGGATACGTGATATGGAGACTATATTACATAATATAGCTTATAGACTGGAATTTAAAACTTGGAGCGCAAGAGGAAACAATCAAGCAATTTTGGAAAAATCCAGAACAAACAACAACTAATTACAAGGTTTGCAGTATTATTAAAAGCCATGGCTTTAGGCGAGAAAATAAACACCCAGCACTTCACTCAATATGGATGGGAAACTGCTGAGTTGTATGTTAAGCTATACGGTTGGTTTTATATGCCATCCAGCATACATAAGCTTCTCATACATGGGGGAGCCATCATACAACACTTAGATATTATGCCAATAGGAGTACTATCATAAGAAGCAGCAGAGTCGAGGAAAAAAGATTTCCGGAAGATAAGAGAAAATCATACGTGAAAATTTAACCGGCAAGTGACTAACCGTGATATTTTGAAAAAAATCTAATTTCTTCGGATCCTCTTTTGTCAACAATAAGACTAAAAATTGGTGTGATTCCAAAATCTCCGCTTCCTAATGAAGTAAAATTTTTGTTACCTTCAACAGCTGACAAAGACTATGAATCTATTGAATTTATAGACGTAGACGATTCATTATTTACTTTTTCATATGTTGAACAATACTAAAAATAAGTGTGTGTTTCTTTTTCATAGTTTTTCTAATAAATTTTAATAGAGCTATCTTATTTCCATATTTTTTATTTACATTTTTCATACCTAACAAAAGAGCACTTATTGCGTAAACGGGGACGCACTGGGATAAGGTTGTTACTGTATTAGCTTCTACTAATATTACTCTATAAAACATATAGGTCGTCATCTTTAACAAATTTTAACATTTCGAAATAAACGTCTTTGAAAGTGACGTTTCATACAAAAAAGTTAAAAAAGTATTTTTATAAAAAACACTATCCATTTTCTAGAAAAAAGTTATTTAAATAATATGTTTTAATAACATTCTCCACGCGATTCCATCGAAAAAACCCGAGAAATCGCTAATTCCCTTTTTTATTAATCCTGAACCAGTGTGCGACGTCTGGAATCAAAGAGTTGATGGTTCGAATCTGAGTGGAGCGTCTTTTTAAACTTTTATTTAGTTTTTTGGGTGAATAGAATAGGGTATACGACTAAGGTCAAGATTTTACAAAATATAAATATTTTGTCGAAATATAGGTCAATATGTGCCAATCGCAAAAATTCTCAATTAAAAATATAATATCTAGCCGGTTTTATGGTCATTCAAAGATTCATGGGCAAGTCCATTTTAAAAGTATGAAATTATTAAAAAATAATTATACCATTGAATAACCCATACAATTTGCACCAATTATTATAATAGAACCATTGACATAAACGAAACATTTGTAATAGCTACCATACAAAATTCAAACGAAATGCATACAAAATACTTAAGTGTGACGTCACATCTAAGTAGCCATTTGTATGGAGCGTTTTGGGTTTGCCCAAAATAATGTGTTTTTAAAGTTGTGATATCTCAGGTAGTTTAAATGAGAATCAAGTGATTCTTTCAACGATGTTTCTATCATTGTGAGGTCTTTTGATTGCAAAATTAAAAAAAAGTAGTCGTATACCGTATTGTTACAGCGCCATCAAGTGAAACTTTTAAACATTAACTACCCCCTGCCAAAAGTGAGACACTAAAAAGCTTGAAAAAATATTTTCTGCGAAAAAAATTCTGCCTTTTTTGCAGATTTTTTTTTAAAGCCATATCTACTTTTTACTCTCACTAGCTCTCTCTAACGACAACCGGTCAACTTGTGAAAAGTGGTACAAGTCGCCTTAAATCGAATTTGATTTTCTTCTTGCTACTTCATCACAAAAAAAATCCTCTATTATTCTGTCTCGTCAGACGAAAAAATGGAGGATTATTTTGTGATGAAGTAGCAAGTAGCAAGACACGTCCGTGGCACTCACTCAGCTGGCCCTACTGAAAATCAGCGTCATGACATTTTCAGGGTCATGACATAGGCTGAGTGGGGGCCATTTATGTTGGAGGTCACAACACACAATATATTATATGCACTGCCTGGTTATTTGTACTCATTATTTTGTTTTTCCTTTGTTTTGTTTTCTTTTTTTTTCTGTATCTATTTTTTATGTTTGTTTGTTCATTTGTAATTAATGTTGTACTCGTATGTAGTGTTGTGATGTTCTTGTCTTTATTTCTTTCTTTCCTCTAGAAGAAAATCAGATTCGATATAAGTCGACTGGTACCATTTTTCACAGGCCGCATAGTATTTATCCCATACCAAGAAAAAAAGTACTAAAGTGAATTGAGCCTGGCGGATGCATGCTTAGTAGTTTAAGAGTTAAAGCATATCGTCTCACAGACAAATGTGTAATGATTACGCGAGAAAAGTGAAAGAAGGTATGTTTTTGAATAATCATATTTTTTTCTGTTCGCATCAACAAGTCGGAAGTCAGCTGATCAAAAACCAGCATCAATTCGGTGACAACTTTTTTTGCATAAAGGAGACGGAATAATATCCCCTGAGAAGCAGGCTGCGCATTAAAACTCAAAACTAAAAAAAACTCAAATAATTCTTTATTTGCATAGGCTTGTACACAGCGCTTACAAATCGTCATACATTTGATTTTTTTTTTATATGAGAGGTGGCAGACGAGCAGACGGATCACCTGATGGTAAGCAATTCCGCCGCCCATGGACACCCGCAACACCAGTGGAGTCACAAGTGCGCTGCCAACCTTTTCCCCTTCCCCCCATTGGGCCTCCGGCAGGAATTGAAGTATCAAGATAAATATTGGTTGATAAATATCTTGATAAGTATAATCGAAAATATTTGCCATTTGTTATTCAGATACAGAAAACCCCCGTCCAGAAAACGCAGTTGGGGTTGATGAAGATGATATTCCACTCATCAATTTATTTTAATTAAATAAGTACAAGTATTATCGTTGTAAAAGTATTATATAATTAGTTGATTAACTGCTCGTATTTTAGTTTGCAAGTTATTATACACGAAATTATAAAAATAAAAAAATAAAAGTTGACCTTGATTGTCTCTAATTTATTTAAATCACTTGATTCTAACGTAAAATATTGATATGTAATATCAGTTAAAAAAGGATTACTAGGCTTATATCTGTTTGATAATTATCGGATAATTATCTTGATAATTATCTCGATAATTATCAAAGGACATATTTATCTTGATAATTTCAAACCGTGGCCTCCGGTAACCTCACTCACACGGCGAAACACAGCGCAGGCGCTGCTTCACGCCGGTCTTCTGTGAGGCAGTGGTATCACTCCGGTCGAGCCGGCCCATTCCTAAGCCTAAGCGTGGCTCTCCCACATTTAAAGCTCCTTTATGGGCCATTCCTTGTAGGTATCCTGAATTAGGTTTTTTTTATGTGATAGGTGGCAAATGGGCAGACGGATCACCTGATGGTAAGCGATTGGATGAATACCCACGACACCAGTGGAGTGACAAGTGCGCTGCCAATCTTTAAAACCCCCCTTACCCCCGGATTGCGGGTAAGGTACTCTCACTCACGCAGCGAAACACAGCACAGTGCTGCGTCACGTCGGTTTTCTGTGGGGCCGTGGTATCACTCAGGTTGAGTTGGCCCATTCATGCCTAAGCGTGGCTCTCCCACATTTAAATTTGAATGACTTAAAACTATTTATAAGTACGTATGTATAATTTACATGTTAATACATATATATATGTTAATACATAAAATATACTAAAGAAATAAATAAACATAATGCGATTCTACCACCGGCTCGGAAAGTTGTTTCTGGTCGAGAAGATCCGGCAAGAAACTCTTTTTAATCGCCAAACTTTCATACAATGTTGTGTTATCATCATACCAAGCCATACAGTTCAATTGTTACACAAAATAAAATAAAGGAAATGACAATAAAATAAATATGGGGTAAACCGAATCAGACCAGTCCCAAAGGTGGCACCTGTTCACAAGTATGACGTATGTGTCAGCCATCATTTCACTCAACCATATTAGAGGGAATGTAATGACCCGCCACATAACGCCACCACCTCAGAGACATTTGAGTGAGCATGACTACTTAGGTTCCCCTCATAGGTCACAAAGAGTAGTAGTTACTTAATCCAATACTAATAAACTGCAGGATGATGTGTACAATAGAAGGTGGTTAGCATCTTGTGAATTATTGAATAATCCGTATAAATCAATTTTTATACAGTAATAAATGCTGCTAAGCCTAATTTATTGAAATTGAGTAATTATATAATATTAATAATTTCAGTTAAACCAACAATGTTGGGTCCGTTTTTGTACGAGAAAACTTGATTCACGCTAAAAGTGGCCGCTTTTGGCGGTAATCAATTTTTCGCGTACGCGTTGGACCCAACATTTGTGCATGGTTATTTAATAAATAGCATAAGTGTTTGCCGAGAGGTTGTAACCCCGAAATTGTTTAAAATAGATCCGGTTTAGTAGCTAAAAATTAAAATCGATTGGCATCGCTAGTGTGCCCTGCCCGCCACCAATATGTTACACTCTTCTAATTTTCATTAATTTTATACCAGCTGGATTTTAATGAAGAGTTTATAACAAGACCGTCTCCTTTAGACATAAAGCGAAGCAGTGCATAAAAGGGCTTTCTTTTGTATCAGGTACATGCCAAAATGGCAAAAACAAGAGAGAAGATGACAGATGAAAAGAAAAAGGCCAAGAGAAGAGAGCAAAAGAAGCTCAGTATGCGCAAACGCAGGGAAAGACTCAGAGAAAATCCTGCAGCTCAGGAGGAAGTGAGAAGGAGAGACAGAGAGAGATATCACACGATGAAAGAAAAAGGATTGATTAAAACAATAAGGGATCTTAAACCTCGGGACCAAAGGAAATTACGAAAATATTGGAGAGAAAATGCAAAGAAATATAGAGCGAAAAATGCAATGTTGAAATGAGCTGGAAAGCAGTGGGAGACCCACTAATGAGCCCCTATATTACCCCCAAGTATCAGCGTATAAACTGTCCCGATGCAAGGCAAAGGCCTCTATCATAGAAATCAAGTTATCTCTTCTATGATAAGATTACAGTCTGTTCCAATTATGAAGTCCTTTTTGACATTTCGAAGAACGTAACTCTGCAAGTTTCATATAAATCCAATTGAATATCTATTTTTGTATTTGGTTGTAAATCTTCATTTGAAAAATATACAGTTGTACAAAAACACCTTACAATTAATTTACAACAATGTATTGTTTCAAACGTCATAACTGCTCTATAACACCGTTTTAGCTAACAAAGGTTTATTGACCATTTATTTATGAATAAGTCCATAGAAACATGACACCTATTCCATCATACTCAAACAAAATTAAATTTTATTGACTCTGTTTTTTAGTTCTGACGAAATTGTGTCCATAAGATAAATAAAGTACCTGCTTACTTTATTCGACAAACAACAAAAGGATTTTATTAGCAACTGGGACGTTGTTCTTATTTATCGACAATGAGCCTGTCCTCAGTAACTTAATAAATAAATATTTCACAACATCACATACATTGATCTGACTCCGAGATAGGTAGCTCAAGCACCTGTGTTACGGATATCAGAATCAACAGTGGGATTACAAATATATACATATAATACTTTTCTTTTGTAAATACATACTTATAATACAAAGAAACACCTAGACCAATACAAACAGACATGTTCATGCACACAAATGTTTGTACTGTGCGGGGATCGAACCCGCAACCCTTGGACCAGAGGCAGCGTTCACTATCACTGTACCAAACGGATCGTCACGTCACGGAGCACGAGAAT
Organism: Marasmia exigua; assembly: GCA_019059595.1. NCBI lineage: Eukaryota > Metazoa > Arthropoda > Insecta > Lepidoptera > Crambidae > Marasmia > Marasmia exigua. The sequence goes on along the minus strand of JADPWL010003174.1, from coordinate 49,072 downwards.
TGGGTCGTCAATATATACAAGATACTCCTAACTTACCATGAAATAATGACTGACCGGATGGCGCAATTGGTAGGGACCCTGCATCTTACGCCAAAGGTCGTGGGTTCGATCCCCACCCTGGACAAACATTCGTGCGATGAACACTTGTGTTTGTTCATTGTCTGGGTGTAATATATGTATGTAAGTATATATTTGTGTTCCTCTGTTGTCTGATATCTGTAACACAAGTGCTTAAGCTACTTAGTACGGAATCAGGTCAACGTATGAGATGTTGTGGGAATTATTATTATTATTGTAAATATGGCAACCCTAAACACTAGGTATGTATGTTGCAGGAGGAGAACAAAGTGAATATGAAGTTCCCGTACCACTGCCACCTGTGCTTCCAGGGCTTCAACTACGAGGTCAAGCTCGACAACCACATGAAGAAGCACAGCCCGGTGAGTGGACACGTCGCTGCATCATCAGATCAGCATCATGATGATATAGGCCTCCCCCAATATTCGTTAGGCGCCTTCATTTGTACCATTTAATGCTTAGATTAAATCAAAATAGTGGAAGATAGGTGACTCGTCTCTACCGCATGGACCGCTTAAATTAGGTCCCCGTCGCCTAATGGGGTATGGGAACAAATTTTTAGGTATGGTTTTCATATTATTTTCCAATACTTTTTACTATTTTAAGTAACCAATTTGAATATTTTTGTAAAATAGTCCGTATTTATTTTTTGATTTATTTTCAAACATTTTGAACTCGAAACCTATTTATGACTTCATAAATACGTTTAGTGTTTCTATATGTCATTTTCCCCAATTTGCGAGAAATATATCATAAGAAAAAATATCATACTTCTAAAAATGCCTTTTGATCGGGGAAATTAAAAAAAAAAAATCTCACAACATCTCATACGTTGACCTGATTCCGTCCAAGTAGCTTAAGCACTTGTGTCACAGATATCAGACAACAGAGAAACACAAATATATACTTAAATACATATATTACACCCAGACACTGAACATGGGCCGTGTGGTCCCCGGCAGAGTAGAATAGGCCACCCTCACTCTTACCGAGGTGTCGTAAAAGGCGACTAAGGTAAAGCTGCTGGCATGATCATCAGCACCCAGAGAAGGAAAACTCTGCATTTATATCAAAACCCTCGCCAACCCGTCTGCCAAGCGTGGTGAGTATGGCAATTACCCCTCATGTCATTGAGGGAGGCCCGTGCCCCAGCAGTGGGGACTTAAATGGGCTGATGATGATGATGATGATGATGAGACACTGAACAAACCCAAGTGTTCATCGCACGAATGTTTGTCCAAGTGCGGATCGAACGCACTTCCTTTGGCGTAAGAGGCAAGGTCACTACCAATTGCGCCATCCGGTCAGTCAAATCAAATTTTTAATCACTATCTGGTAACATTACAGCAAAACAAAATAAAGACAGCCTACTGCCTTAGTTTTGGTGTCTCCTGCGAATAAACTTCAACTGTATACTTTTAGGTGCATGCCCAAAGATGGCGTTAGTTTTTTCAAGCTTGAATACTACAGCTTCGTATTACAACTAGCGCCATCTGTTACTTGGTCCGGGTGAATAAGTCTACGAGACATTGTTGCCACCTAAATGTAATCTTCTGATACAACCTGTCTGAATATCTAGCGCGTCTAGGGTTAAATGAATGTCGACGTTATTTTATTGAAAATATCCTTGATCAAGTGGTTTTAAATTTTAAAAATATTAAAATATGTTATGAAATACAAATGCCTCGAAACGGTTGTCGTATTAGAACATGTTTAATTTATTTTCCCATACTCCATTGCACGCAGTCGCAAATTGGCGAGTCTGACAAGCGGCCGTGTCTGTCACACAAAATTATTCTTTAACTGTTTCACGGGGTCATATATTCATCCGCGAGTCTCTTGTCAGATATCTGTGAGTCATGTGAGACGCTGATGTCCTATTTTTTTTTATTTTATTCGGAAGACCAACAGCTGTCTTAATACAGTAGCATTTACAATGTCTTAAAGCTAATAACAGGTCTTCACTGATAGAAATAAACGAAGTAACAGTTTTAACATGCGAAGATCACGGAAAGCAACAGATCAAGTTGGCGATGAAACGTAAAAATAAAATTAACAACACTGTTACATACTGTTGCCGTTATTGGCGGCTTCCGCAGCCGCAGAACAGAACGAATATGTAGGTAGGTACTATGCCTAATTTCCGCAACAAATAAAAACTAAATTAGGGTAAAGATTTATTGAAGAAATTTGACAAATTTGTAGATATTAATGTTTGTGTGTCCGCACTTGTCTTTCTCGCCCTAGCCACACTAATAGTAAATATATCGATATCAAAATGTTTTAAGCTATTAAAGGTTTTACTCGCTCGCAACATATACGAATCCCTACGATAGTTACTAGACCATGATGGAATATGGAGAAGGGGGAGGATCTGAAGGTTCTACTAGGTACATAAAGTCATCATTTTGATAACAGCTCGGATGAATCTACTGCACCAAATGCAATTTTTAACAAGTAAAGTACGTCGGATATCTCACGACGCTTAGCCAAGGGAAGCAAGTGGTGTTTCTTACACAGGCCATAATAGTTACTGGAACTATATTGTTGTCCTAGACGGAAACATAGAATGGACAACATTTCAAAATTGCTGAGCTATGAAACAAAAACCGGCCAAGTGCGAGTCGGGCTCGCGCACAAAGGGTTCCGTAGCAGAAGGATTAATGGCGTATTGCTTGAATAAGCTAATATTTCTCGTAAAAAGAACCTACATTATAAAGATTTTATATCATCGCGGATTTTTAAAGGTGTACAATACTGTAGTATATTTTTTGATCTATCTTATAAGGTTCAGCCATCGTTTTCAGTGTAAGCACAATAACTTAACCAAAATTACAGTTAAATCAACCTATCTCAAAAACTATAAGAGATACTTTGATCAAACCAAAAATCGTTGAAAGAGTTAATTAGCATGCATCACCTCTATTTTTTTTAGAATTTTATACCCCGTAGTTATAAAAATAGAGGGGGGGGGGACATACTTTTTACGACTTTGAGAGCTGATATCTCAAAAACCGTTCACTTTAAGAAAAATGTTTTTTAGAAAACTTTATATCATTTTAAAAGACCTTTCCATTGATACCCCACACGGGTATGTACATCGAAAAAAAAAATTTCATCCCTCAGTTACATGTATGGGGGGCCCCACCCCCAATTCTTTTTTTTACTATTTAGTGTCATATTTTTGTAGCGGTTCATACAACACATATTCCCATCAAATTTCATCACTGTAGTACTTATAGTTTCCGAGTAAATCGGCTGTGACAGACGGACAGACGGACAGACGGACAGACGGACATGACGAAACTATAAGGGTTCCGTTTTTGCCATTTTGGCTACGGAACCCTAAAAAATACCAATTCTTCATTTACTTTTCCGCTTCTTGAATATATATTTATTCATTTTTTATATTGCTTATTTACTGAGAAAAAAAAATTAAAAACTAAAAAACCTAAGGTGACGTCATGGGACGGCAGAATGTAAAATATTTCTTTGCTGAGCACATTATAGTTTTAAATTTACGAAATGCCAAACCCATGACATGCAGCTATCAAAAAAAGACAACTTGTCAACGTTGAATGAATGAATGACGTTGACAATGTTGTCAACGTCAACGCATTACGTCAAAGTGTTAGTAGGTAGGTATTTTTTATCTTTGACAGTAGTACCTTTTTTATTAAAGCAATGATAAGCAAAGGAATTTCGCTGTATTCAGCCGTCCGATGACGTCATTTGGCGCTTACGTCTATTTAGAAAATAAAGAATTTCAATAATTATTTTATGTATGAAAATGACAAAATTTTGAAAAAAGAAAAAATATGGTTCTGTTCATTTTATTGTTGTCTATATTTTATTTATAAAATATAGACATGTTAAAAATATGAAATGTTGTTCATTATACATTATGTTGACTGACCGGATGGCGCAATGGACAACATTTCAAAATTGCTAAGCTCTGAAACAAAAAATACCATTTCTTTATTTACTTTTCCGCTGCGCGAATATATATTTATTAATTTTTTATATTGCTTATTTACTGAGAAAAAAATTAAAAACTAAAAAACGTAAGATGACGTCATCGGACGGCAGAATGTAAAATATTTCTTTGCCTAGCACATTATAGTTTTAAATTTACGAAATGCCAAACCCATGACATCAAAAAAAAAGAACTTGTCAACGTTTAATGAATGAATGACGTTGACAATGTTGACACTAGTATTATTAACCTTTGACAGTAATACCTTTTTTTTATCAAAATAATGATAAGCAAAGGAATATCGATGTATTCAGCCGTCCGATGACGTCATTTGGCGCTTACGTCTATTTAGAATATAAAGAATTTTAATAATTATTTTATGCATGAAAATGGACAAATTTTGAAAAAAGAAAAAATATGGGTCCGTTCATTTTATGTCTATTTTCATATAAAAAAACAATATGGACATGTTAAAAATATGAAATGTTGTCCATTGGAAGTGACCCTGCCTCTAACGCCAAAGGTCGTGGGTTCGATCCCCACTCTGGACAAACATTCGTGCGATGAACACTTGTGTTTGTTCGGTGTCTGGGTGTAATATATGTATTTAAGTATACCTTTGTGTTCCTCTGTTGTCTGATATCTGTAACACAAGTGCTTAAGCTACTTAGTACGGAATCAGGTCAACGTATGAGATGTTGTGAGAATTATTATTATTATTATACATATTGTACTGACTCGCAGAGTCGCGGCGCCTTCGAGTGCAAGTTCTGCCGCATGTTCCTGCCCACGGCGTACAGCCTGGAGGTGCACCTGCTGATCCACACGCAGCGCTACGAGTGCGTGCCCTGCGGCCGCCGGATGACCGACCGCGCCTCCATACTGGACCACTACAAGTAGCTATTTAGCAATTTAACAATCCATTTACAGAGTTAATTGTCTGTCTGATACCCATTGCGCAAATATTCTCATACGCACTGCAGCAGCGTGGCGGTGAAATACTGCAGATACCAGTATTTTACTTCTATAGAACATTTTCATAGCAGATGTACCCAGATGTAATGTTTGCTTTGGGCTCCGAAACGAGAATGCGCCAAATGAATATAAAATTTACCTCGAGGTAATTTTATTTCATGTCCTACGGGAACATTGAGTTTTCTCATTTGGACGCTTTTTCCATCCACCCAAACTAAAGGACTTTTAAAAGTTTGTGTTTGAAAAAAAATAGTTCAACGTTAAAAATATAAAAATGAGAAACTATAATAATAATCTCTTTATTTCGGAAATTACATCCATAGTACAATTAAAAACAAAAATCATACATACAGTTAAAAACAAAAATCAAAAACAGTTCTGCGTAGAGTTAAATTAAATTAGACCCATCACCTTCTGTACCCAATGTTTTTGGATCGGGCAGTCGTAACGGGCTGCTATGGTCCTAAGGATATTGTTGTTGCTGTCGCGCACCCGCTGCATTATCGACGCGACCCTTTTAATGTATCAATACGGGGATTAACACGATATTTATTATGTGAAACAACATTGTGTACTCACATATTTGGTTCGACGTTTCGGCTACGTTACAGCAGCCGTGGTCACGAGCGGACATCCGACCGCCCGCTCCGATAGTCCGCTCGTGACCACGGCTGCTGTAACGTAGCCGAAACGTCGAGCCAAATATGTGAGTACACAATGTTGTTTCACATAATAAACATCGTGTTAATCCCCGTATTGATACATTACATTTATAGTCCGTTCAGTATCTGAAGGTGAAGAGGGCAGTTACAACGTTTCGTACTATGCATGCAACTTTCTACAAATAAAAATAATAAACTGTAAACCACATTAGAGAAAAAGTTTCCCATGTATGGCACCCCTTATCTATAACAAGCTTCCTGAATATTTAAAATTACAAAATAAAAATATCTTTAAAAAGAAACTTAAGCAAATTCTTACTGAGAAATGCTATTACAGTGTAGATGATTATTTTAATGATAAATTTTGACTGAATCCTATGGACGCTTGTATGTTTATGATTTGAACAATTAAGTAACAATATTGGAAATTTAATTTTATGATTTAAAGTACTTATTAATTAGTTATCTATGTTTAATTTAAATTTTACACGCTAAAGTTGGCAGGACATGTTGAAACTAAATAAATTGTACCAACCCATATTATGCTCTGTTGTAATATGTCTTTACACATGTTTTGGTAAATAAATATCTTTATCTTTATCTTTAAAAATCATTAACTTTTTTGTATTCGCATTATTCCAAATTAACATGTATTAATGTTTCTCAATTAATCTGAATAAGAACTTAAAATAATTGAAATTGACAGGGAAGTTAAGCATCGAATAAACCCATCATGGATGAAATGACAGGTCACGGCATGCGATCCACGGATGCCTCTAAAATTGAAGTGCAAAATTTACAAATCCGTCATTAGACCTGTTGCTATGCATGGATCAGAATGATGGGCCGTTAAGAAGACGGATAAAAGACGATTGCATGCGACAGAGATGAGAATGTTAAGATGGATGTGTGGAGTGACGAGAATAGACAAGATAAGGAATGAATATATTAGAGGAAGTATGAAAGTGGCCCCCTTCATTGATAAATTGAAGGCAAATCGTCTTTCCTGGTATGGCCATGTAAGGAGAATAGGGGAAGAACATGTTGCCAAAAAAGTGATGAGTTTAAATGTAAGTGGGTGGAGGAACAGAGGACGGCCGAAAAAGAGATGGATGGATTGTGTGAAGAATGACATGATGGAAAAAGAGGTGGATGATTCGATGACGAATGACAGGGACGTATGGAAAAGGAAAACATACTGCGCCGACCCCAGATAACCTGGGAAAAGGGCAGGAGGATGATGATGAAGAACTTAAAATAATTATTACCAATAAAATTTGTAAAATATATCTTATGAATTGCATAATGCGTTAATCGGAATTTTTGCTCATAGGTATTGACACAAACAATCGCAATAAATCAGTATGGCAGCCATCTTACCATCGAATCACAATTATTGTAAATAAATATTATTTCTTTCTTTCTTTCTTTATTGTCTCGTGCAAAATATGTCCGCATTAGGGCATGCAATATCGGAAGGTTTTCAATTCCGATAAATATTGGAACTCAATATTGGAATTACGATATGAATATCGGAATTGCATGTTTTTTAGATAACCTTTATAAATCGTTATAAAGTTAAATAGTACACAATAGGGAATGTGCATTAAATACATATTTTATTTAAATTTATTATTATTACTTTACTTTTATTATATATTTAATTTTTTTTCTAGTACAAGTTATGAAATAAATGTAGACACTTACGAAAAAATTAAAAAGGGTCATACGTATTTGATGAATTACGCAGTGGAAGCGTGCTGGGCCCATAACCTGATGAATTATAAACAAAGACATTTGGATAGTTTGAACAGTTTATAATTCGACTTTGTAAATAACACGTAATGACAGGAAATACCGTAGAAACCGTGAGAGCGAGAGCCTACTTAGCTACAATACTCATTAACGCATCTACAACATTGCTCATGAATTAGGGCAGGCGTCCATACTTTTATCAGTATTACCTATTTAAAAAGGTTTTTATTTATTTATTTAAAGTTTATTGCACAAAATTGTAACGATAGGCGAACTTAAAGCCAAAAGGTATTCTCTCATTCAATCATTGGGTTATGCAGATAAGACAGTGGTCCGGCATAAGGAGAGATTGTTTTGAATGAAATTCAAAAATTAAACAAAACATGTTTTATTGTTTTTTTTATAAAAATATCAAACCGCGATTGTCGCTTTACTCGCACACTACATGAGCACAACTGATCAGAGATATAAACTGAAGTTTTTGCGGGTAAGATGTTACGTGCAGACAAATCGGTCTACCCCCCTTCGCAGTCTTTTACTACGCGCACCTGGGGTACCACTGTTCACTTACAGTGAAATATCGGAAACTAAAAAAAATAACTATTCTATTTCCTTTGTTCCAGATCACAGCACGAAGGCATCCTAACGTTATACACGTGTCACATCTGCGGGAAAGTATCCACGTAAGTCAAGATGACAATACATCGCATTCCCAGTGGAAAATAAGCACAAGTGATCTTACTACGGACGAACAGACGGACAGACATGACGAATTTATTTATTATTTTATTTATTTATTTGGTTTACCATTAATTGATACATTTTAAGTTTCTGTATTACAATTTCAATGACTTAAAGCTAAATGTACAATTGTAGATCGGTAAACACTGCATGCTTGAAGTATTCTCTAATTGGTAATTAAGAATTTAATATATAATCAAATAAAAGAAGAACAAGAATTGCTTATCTACTTACTTAACATCTAATTGGTTTAGCTGCCATTTAAGTTTAGGTAAAGACGTGCAAAATAAATCTATTTCACTGCTATGAGTGTTGTAAAGCTTGCAGAGTCTCGGAATAGGGGAGTTTGAACCTAGTACGGTTTTACGGAAGGGAGGACATAAAAGGTTTATTGGGGATCGGGGATATCTGGAGGGAACTTTAAATTTGAATTTTGATAAGAGGTTGGAGCAATCAATATGGCCTTTTAAACGAATCTATAAGGGTTCCGTTTTTTGCCATTTGACTACGGAACCCTAAAAAGCATAGAAACATAAAAGATGTTACTTCGAACCATCAATTTTATCATATTTGAAAAGTACGTTTAAAAATACACGTGTTAAATTGCCTTCCATTAATACGCCAAATTAATACGCCAAATTGAAAAAAGTTCCACATATGTATCATTCAACGTTCTTTTTAAATATGATAAATTAGATGGCTCGAAGTAACATCACTTATGCTTTTTATGGTTCCGTAGCCAAATGGCAAAAAACGGAATCCTTATAGATTCGTCATGTCTGTCCGTCAGTTCGTCCGTCCGTATGTCACAGCCACTTTCCTCCGAAACTATAAGAACTATACTATTGAAACTTGGTAAATAGATGTATTTTGTTAACCGCATTACGATTTTTACACAAAAATTGGCAAAAATAAAAAAATTGGGGGGTCTCCATACTTGAAACTGAAACTCAAAATTTATGGATCTCCATACAGGCCTATCCATAATGATGTTGAGGTTTTTAACATCATTTTTTCTGAATACAATACTTCGCGCAAGAGACGCTCCCAAAGTGGTAAATAGTGTGTGTCCCCCCTCTAACTTCTATAATAAATGAATTATAAAACTAAAAAAAATACATGATGTACAACCTGTGCGGATAAAGAATGGGATCAGAAATGGCGGCGCATCTATTCACTTCTCGCTCGCACACTATTTGCGTCTATACTCGCACTCGTGGGGTGCCAGTATAGACGCAAATAGTGTGCGAGCGAGAAGTGAATAGATGCGCCGCCATTTCTGATCCCATTCTTTATCCGCACGGGTTGTACATAATCATGAAAACTAACAACGAAAATTGATTTGAACTAGATATAGTGAGTAGTTTTTTTTTAATACGTTATAAACCGTGAACCGCAATTTACCTTCCTTGCTACTACGGACCCTTTCATGGGCGAGTCCGACTCGTACTTGGCCGGTTTTTTTCCACTGGGGGTGCGACGTATATCTAATGCATTCTTTTCAAACATAAGTAATTATAAGCGAGTCTTTAGCATAGACATGCTCCCTAAACAGACTTGTTTTCATAGGAAGCTATACTTGAAAAACTGCGCGAAGCCGTTAGTACTGGGGTGACGTGCTGGGCGACGTTCTTTCTCTATCGCACCCGTATAGAATCTGCGTCAGGGCCGGTTGGATCTCTTTCACACTCTGTGACGTTTTTTCCGAAAATGGAACATTCCGTTTAAGGTGACGGGTAGGGCACACTAGCGACGCCAACCGATTTAAATTTTTAGCTACTAAACAGGATCTATTTTAATCAATACAGGATACAGCCTCTCGGCAAACACTTATACTATTTATTAAATAACCATGCACAAATCTTTAGTCCGTTTTTGTACGCGAAAAAATCATTCACACAAAAAGTGGCCGCTTTTTGCGTGAATCAATTTTTCGCAACATTGACCATAATTTCATACTTAGATATATTTTGACTTGGTGAATGAATTATATGTATTTGACAATTTAATAAAAAAGAAAATGTAACGATACATCTTGCTAAATAATGATGTAAAAATAAAACTAATCAAAATAATTATGAATTGTAAAATTAAAATTTTGAATGACATTTGCACATCGACTCATCGATAGAATATGTTGGAATTTATTTATTTAAGATCATTTGCAACCATATTCTGGCAAATAAACAATTACTTACTTACTTACTTACTTCGAGTACGCGTTGAACCCAAAATTTTTGCATGGTTATATAATAAATAGTACAAGTGTTTATCGAGAGGTTGTAACCCCGAAATTGATTAAAATAGATCCGGTTTAGTAGCTAAAAATTTAAATCGATTCGCGTCGCTAGTGTGCCTGTTGGCGGGAGTCGGGTGTGATGATAGAAAAACCTGTTGAATTTACAGACAGAGTTTTTTTTTTCTTGTTCGAGTCGTTCGTCGTAGTCACAGAGTAGAAGTGATGTTAAAAATATGGCGGGCACGCAGGCCCTGTGCTGTTGTATTTGTGCGACAACTAGCGGCGGTGCGAGAAACTGACTGACTACTGAGTTGTTATCGACAATCTGGTAGTATTACTAACCAGTTCCACGCAAAGACGCTAGATAGCGCTGAATAAATAAATATGGTAGATTACGTATGTTAAATTTTATTGTTATTTATAACAGTGACCTAACCGTCACCTTAAAGCGCGCGTTTAATGATGTGCCAACTCGGAAAAAACAAAATTCGATTTAAAATCCACGGAACTCGGGTTGAACTCCAATTACGTAGATAGATAGATACTCTTTATTGCACAACATACAAAACTTAAAAGCTAGGTATACAGAGATACAATGTACAATTTAGGCGGTCTTATCGCTGGGGGCGATCTCTACCAGACAACCTTCAGGTAAAGGACATTAGATAGAAGAGGGGAGGGTGGTGCAATCCTTTTGATTTTGAACATTGATTAAGTAAATTTATAGTATAAATATATATATCTAGATAATAAATAAATAAATAAACACGTTATCATACACTAATATATACAAATGTTACCTTACTATAATACGATATAACCTACACAAATTATATAAAATATACTACTATAAGGTTATAATAGAGAAGATATATTTTATACCTACAATATATAAATGGATTTGGGAGAGGACTAACGACCACAAGCGTCAATGACAGGAAAGGAAGATATATGAAGTACGTAATTCGAGATAACTGGATGGACAAGTAAATATTTTTTCCAAATTATTCCCTCAGCTTGGCATAAACCTCTGGCTCGGAAATGGAATATTTCCACCTAAATTTTTCGTCAGTTTTGGGATAAATCTCAATTTCTCAATTTCAGTTTTTTTAAATGCCATTTTGTAGCTCTTGTCAAGACCTAGACCTAAAAAAGTAATTGGCAGACATTCTCGACAAGTGGCGTTATACCGCATCGAACCAAATTATTACTTTTTCTGTAAATTAATACTACTCGCCTAATACTACTCAACAAAAATGACCATGTGAAAAAATGGTTTTCACCTCAGCTTCCAATGTTGCCAGTTGGTATTTGTAAAAATGGTCAAAAGTGATTTAAATTAATCAATCAATCGATCAATATATTTTAATGCGTGCTACATTGGGTACAAAGTATCTTAAATAATAAATGTACGTACATAAGATGTTATTGACACAATATAGCGCCCTGTAAGGGCATAGCAATGTTAATCAGTCATACTTCACATTATAACTACATATTATTATCTTGAATGCAAAATTTTGCTTATTACTAGGATTTATAGAAATATAAATATTATTGCACTATTTAACCCAATCAAAGGCTCTATGAATGATCGGCAAACTTCGCTCCATGTCGGTTCCATTCGGTTTGCGAACTCGAGTTAGAGAGAATTCAACTCGAGTGGATTCGAGTTACGCCTAACTCGAGTTGACTCGAGTTAGATAGATAGATAGATATTCTTTATTGCACAAAAATAAAATACTAGCATGATACAACAGCAACAGACAGTACAATAAGGCGGTCTTATCGCTTGTAGCGATTTCTTCCAGACAACCTTTGGGTAGAGGAAAGAAATATCGTATTCGTAATAAGGGAAGGCAGTGCAAAGTAATTTAACAAATGAAATTGAGAATGGCAGAAATATACATTATTTTATATATTAATATTATTACATTACATAAATAATAATAAACAATACATACATACCCAATAATATATACATAGATTATTTATAACAAAAATTCAATAAAAATATTTCTTATAGATAGGTATAAATGACCAGAGAGCAGAGAGAGAGAGAGTTAGGTACTCGAGTTAACCATCACTACGCGCGTTTTCTAGTTCCACGATTAGGACTTGTATCGGTCGGAGGATATTATTATTACACATGTTAAATGCTTTGGAGTCAGCTGCTCAGCTTGTGGCAAGCTGGGACGACGATGGTCAGCGTGTTGTGTGTTGTGTGTCCCCAGCAACAACAAGACGCACCGCGGGCACATGCGCAACGTACATCCGAGCGGCGAGCGGCCCAAGTGCGACCAGTGCGGCAAGAGCTTCGTCAACAAGGACGCGCTCATAGAGCACCTGCTGTGAGTCCTCCATACTATCTCTAGTGCGACCAGTGCGGCAAGAGCTTCGTCAACAAGGACGCGCTCATAGAGCACCTGCTGTGAGTCCTCCATACTATCTCTAGTGCGACCAGTGCGGCAAGAGCTTCGTCAACAAGGACGCGCTCATAGAGCACCTGCTGTGAGTCCTCCATACTATCCCAAGTGCGACCAGTGCGGCAAGAGCTTCGTCAACAAGGACGCGCTCATAGAGCACCTGCTGTGAGTCCTCCATACTATCTCTAAGTGCGACCAGTGCGGCAAGAGCTTCGTCAACAAGGACGCGCTCATAGAGCACCTGCTGTGAGTCCTCCATACTATCTCTAGTGCGACCAGTGCGGCAAGAGCTTCGTCAACAAGGACGCGCTCATAGAGCACCTGCTGTGAGTCCTCCATACTATCTCTAGTGCGACCAGTGCGGCAAGAGCTTCGTCAACAAGGACGCGCTCATAGAGCACCTGCTGTGAGTCCTCCATACTATCTCTAGTGCGACCAGTGCGGCAAGAGCTTCGTCAACAAGGACGCGCTCATAGAGCACCTGCTGTAAGCCCTCCATACTATTCCTTTTTGTACCTATGTGATAAGTGGCAGACGAGAAAATTAACACTTTCAACGCCAAGCTTTAAATTTGAATATGTCTTCGACATCATGACATATTCAAATTTAACGCCACTTCCTACCGCGCGTAGTAAAACTATGGAATCAGCTACCAACGATGGTGTTTCCGAACAGATACGACCTGGTGATCTTCAAGAGAAGAGCTTATTCCTTTTTTTTTGTTTACCCAGGAGAAATGCGTTAAGTATACCCATCCGTCTGTAAACAGATGGGTTATGTCTAAATCTCCTGGGACTCTCCCTCATCGTCCATTATGTCGCTAGTGGGGTATACCCTTCATCTTAAGGTAACACTAAGAGCACACTAGCGACGCCAATCGATTTTAATGTTTAGCTACTAAACCGGATCTATTTTATACAATTTCGGGGTTACAATCTCGAGGCAAACACCTATACTATTTATTTAATACTTATAGGTCTGCTTTTGCCCTCGAATTTTGGATTTCCGCCAAAAGTGGCTACTTTTAGCGTGAATTAATTGTTCGCGTATAAAAACGGTCCCAACATTTGTGCATGGTTATTAAATTAATAGTATAAGTGTTTACCCAGAGGTTTTACCACGAAATTGTTAAAAATAGATCCGGTTTTGTAGCTCACAATTTAAATCGATTGGTGTCGTTAGTAGGGTATATATCATTACAGCCAATAGACGTCCACTGCTGGACATAGGCCTCCCCCAATGTTTTCCACACAGATCGGTCCTGTGCCGCCCGCATCCAATGGATTCCCGCGATCTTCACCAGATCGTCGGTCTACCTTGTGGGGGGCGTCACGGCTGCGACTTCCTGTTCGTCGCCTCCACTCGAGGACCCTTCCGCCCCAACGGCCGTCTGTTCTCCTCGCTATGTGCCCTGCCCATTGCCACTTGAGGCATGCAATCCTTTGGGATCTGTCTGTGACCTTAGTTCTCCTGCGGATCTCATCATTTCTGATACGATCACGCAGGGAGACTCCGAGCATAACCCTCTCCATTGCTCTCTGGGTGACTTTGAGCCTCCTTAATCGGCACATTGTAAGCGGCCTCGTTTCGGTTCCGTATCTCATCACTGGCAATACACACGCATTGAAGACTTTCGTCTTGAGACACAGTAGGGTACAACCCTTCACCTTGACGACCCAATTGGAACAGTGGTAGTGAACGCTGCCTCTGATACAAGGGTTGCGGGTTCGATCCCCGCACAGTACAAACATTTGTGTGCATGAACATGTTTGTCTGGCTGTTTAACAAAGAAAAGTATCATATGTATATATTTGTAATCCCACTGTTGATTCTGATATCCGTAACACAGGTGCTTGAGCTACCTATCTCGGAGTCAGATCAATGTTTGTGATGTTGTGAAATTTTTATTTATTTATGTAGGTAAAAGCTGCTTTTTGTCTAATCAGACACTGGCAATATTTTGACACTGATTTGAATTTAATGTATGTACTTTGTTTATGGTCACTCATACCGAGGTGTCGTGAAAGGCGACTAAGGTAAAGCTGCTGGCATGATCATCAGCACCCAGAGAAGGAAAACTCTGCATTTATATCAAAACCCTCGCCAACCCGTCTGCCAAGCGGGGTGAGTATGGCAATTACCCCTCATGTGATTGAGGGAGGCCCGTGCCCCAGCAGTGGGGACTTAAATGGGCCGACGATGACGATGACTTTGTTTATAACTATATATCATGTTTGACTGTCTCCATGTGACCAAGATACCGTGTATACTTTTTAAACCTATTAAATACAACTAATTACTTGGATACTCTAGCGGCTATTATTACTGCTTTTTTCCACTGCGTCCTTCCTCTGCATCAGAAATTTATTTATTTACCTTAGTAAATACAGGCATCTGCTTTGGTCTCCCCCAGCATCCACCAGGGCGTGAAGAACTACCAGTGCGGCGAGTGCGGCAAGCGCTTCCGCACGCGCGCGCAGATCAAGCACCACCAGCTCAAGCACAGCGACGTCAAGCTGTTCTACTGCGTCGAGTGCGACGTCAGGTACGCGTAATAATGACATAAAAAAAAATTACGATAAAAAAAACCGCCTTTAAAAACCACGAACTAAAAAGTATAAAATAATATTTTTAACACTTCATACACTTGAAATAATATTTCTGTGCGTCCCGTGAAAAGTGGTACAAGTCGACTGATATCGAATTTGATTTGCTTCTTGCTACTTCATCACAAAAAAAAAAACTATTATTCTGTCTGATCAGACAACAATAAGTACAAGTCGACATATATCGAATTTGATTTTATATTTATTAATTTCTTAGTATATTTTTTGTATCGACATATATGTTTTATTCATCGTCAACGTCAGCCCATTTAAGTCCCCACTGCTGGGGCACGGGCCTCCCTCAATCACATGAGGGGTAATTGCCATACTCACCACGCTTGGCAGACGGGTTGGCGAGGGTTTTGATATAAATGCAGAGTTTTCCTTCTCTGGGTGCTGATGATCATGCCAGCAGCTTTACCTTAGTCGCCTTTTACGACACCTCGATAAGAGTGAGGGTGGCCTATTCTACTCTGCCGGAGACCACACGGCCAGTTGATGTTTTATTACATATATAATATACATAGATACAATTTATATTTTTCATGTATGACGATTTGTAAGAGCTGCATACAATCCTATGCAAACAAAGTACATTTGAATTTTGATTTTTCTTCTTGCTACTTCATCAGAAAAATTCCTCTATTATTCTGTCTGATCAGACAACAACAAGTACAAGTTGACTTATATCGAATTTGATTTTCTTCTTTAAATAAAACAAAATATATTTCACAACATCGCATACATTGATCTGACTCCGAGATAGTTAGTTCAAGCAACTGTGTTACGGATATCAGAACCAACATCGGAATTACAAATATATACATATAATACTTTTCTTTTGTAAATACATACTTATAATACATAGAAACACCCAGACCAATACAAATAAACATGTTCATGCACACAAATATTTGTACTGTGCGGGGATCGAACCCGCATCCCTTGGACCAAAGGCAGCGTTCACTACCACTGTTCCAAACGGGTCGGTTCTTGCTACTTCATCACAAAAAAAAAACTCTATTTTCCTGTCTGATCCGACAGAATAATAGAGGATTTTTTGTCAATCAAATTCGATATATTGTTAGTCGACTTGTACCACTTTTCACAAGACTCACAGGATTTATAACAGTACACTCGAGAAAAGGTGTTACAGAAGTCGGCGCCCAATACTATCTTGTAATAAATACTTCATTCAATTATTCAACAGGGGCGCCTACCAACTTCTGTAACACCTTTTCTCGGGTGTACTGTTATAAAATGTTATTTGAAGTGTATGAAGTGTTAAAAATATTATTTTATACTTTTTAGTTCGCGGTTTTTGAAGCCGGTTTTTTTTCGTAGATTTTTTTTTCATACTTTTTAGTGTCTTTTTTTGTAGTAGTCGTGTCACAATAGTGTCCCATCGGAATATGTGGGTAAGGAAATAGAGAGTGCACTTGTGTCTGCGCACACACTTGAGCACTATAATATATCCTGCGTAAGTGGCTGCTCGTTGAGATTGGCCGGCGTAGCCGTAATCGGTTGGAAGTTATTTTTGCTCACTTATTCTCAATAAGTTACTTGACATTGGCAAGATATCTTCGGGTAGAGCTATATTATAAAAAAAAGATTTGTCAGTTTCACTGTACGATCTATGGTGACATTGGCTTTTCGGACTTTCCACAAGTATACTTTGTAAGTATACTGTGATATGGATTCGGCGGGTAGGGCTAAAACAAGCCGCATGGGCTGATGCAATTCAAAGGTTTTAATTAGTGTATAGTGGTTTTTAGTGTACAAATTTGGTGTTTTTTTTTCAAATTACTTACTTAAATTTTAAAGTTAGAAACTTGTTTAAAATCAGATTTTCCGTAACTAAATTCGTTTACATTTTTGCTTTTGTTAATCATGTTAGATTTATTGTAACGATAGTTTTAAGTCTATTCTGAACTAAAATGTTTGTTCTAAAGTTTAAATAAGTCTATCTTAGTGCTGTTTTTAATTGCAATTAGTGAAACTGTAAGTCTATTATTAATCATATTTTATTGTGCAAAGTTTGTAAATGACTGTTTGTTTCCAAATAAATAAATAAATTTATTTGTGCAGTGGAGTGCAGCAAAGTGATCCTAATAATAAGAATCGTTGGATTGTATCGTTTTTAACACTACTATTGTGTGTCGAGTGAGTTGAGTCAAGCAAGTTGTCTTATGACAACTTGCTTGGACCAAATAGTCTTAAAACCTGCGATTGCTTTTAGAGTGATATCCGCTGAATCCGTAGGTCGATAAAACGTAAAATACCGGCGTTTTATTGAGTGACTGTGACTTAGACTGCCGTGTGGTCCCCGGCAGAGTAGAATAGGCCACCCTCACTCTTACCGAGGTGTCGTAAAAGGCGACTAAGGTAAAGCTGCTGGCATGATCATCAGCACCCAGAGAAGGAAAACTCTGTGGTCCCCGGCAGAGTAGAATAGGCCACCCTCACTCTTACCGAGGTGTCGTAAAAGGCGACTAAGGTAAAGCTGCTGGCATGATCATCAGCACCCAGAGAAGGAAAACTCTGCATTTATATCACAACCGTCGCCAACCCGTCTGCCAAGCGTGGTGAGTATGGCAATTACCCCTCATGTGATTGAGGGAGGCCCGTGCCCCAGCTGTAAGGACTTAGATGATGATGATGATGATGATGACTTTGACTGACCTCGACTGTTGACTACCTACTTATTCTCAATAAGTTACTTGACATTGGCGAATTATCTTCGGGTAGAGCCATGATAAAAAAAAAAACTGATATTTATATTTGCAGATTCAAGTCGGCGCACAGTCTCCGGCAGCATCTGACGAAGGCCTTGAAACACAGAGACAAGACCAACTTCAAGTATGTTACCCGTTTATTACAAATCGAATACTACATGAAGCGACTGCGAAGGTCGGCAGTCGCTTCATGTAGTAACTAAGCTCCCTATATTCTGAATCATGGTCTTTTTTTACGTGATAGGTGACAGACGAGCAGACGGATCACTTGATGGTAAGCAATTGCCGTCGCCCATGGACGTCCGCGACACCAGTGGACTCACAAGTGCGCTGCCAACCTTTAAACCCCCCTTTCCCCCGGATTGGGCCTCCGGTGCCCTTACTGAGGCAGCTACTACTTCACGCGGGTTTTCTGTGAGGCCGTGGTATCACTCCGGTCGAGCCGGCCCATTCATGCCAAAGCGTGGCTCTCACACTGTCAAAGCGACAGCTTTGGACGCAACTGGAAATCACACGCTAAGTTGAGATGGAGTTTCATCTTTGTGCCGTGGCGCAAGTCTTTATTCTCAAGCTTCACTCACTTTGAAACCGTGGGAGATACAGTCATTCATTAACCCTCACAAAAGATTGGTCTTTAGTAGGTATATAATAATTTCCTGTAAATTTGCATGTCCTATGTTATGACAAAACGTGCTGTACTCTTATACCTGTCAGTCCAACTTTTTCACCATGTTTTACTCAAATAAATATCATTCATTCATTCATTCATTCAAAGGCCCTCACCGTACCTCAGTTCTGTGGAACGGTTTGGCTGCAGGAGTATTTCCGGACGGCTACGACTTAGGGACCTTCAAGAGAAGAGCGTTCTCTTTTTAAAAAGGCCGGCAACACTTTAGCGATCTCTCTGATTTCGCGGATGTTCATGGGCGGCGTTGATTACTTTCCATCAGGTGAATCGCTTGCTCGTTTGTCCGCCTCTAGCATAAAAAAAGGCACATGTACTGTACTGATATTGGTGTCTGTAAGAACACTTGAAAGAGTTAATGATCTATAGATCCTAAGTTAAAGTAATTCGTTGAACTGCCAACAGATGTCACTATGCTAAATTGCATGGCACCAGCAAAAGGTGTTTTCGGATTTATATAAGGCAAAAATGAATTCGTATAGATTAGCTAGCCATAAATCTGTCGTTGTACCGAGATTTTTTTGGTTTTATTTTATCGGCTGGTACATCCGCCACTCACTTTGAATTGACTCACTTTAAGTTCTAGAGTGGAGACCGCGTCTTGGCAAACGTAATGTAGGGCGCCCTCTGGCTAGGTTAGCTGGTAGGCTGGATGGACGATCTTCGCAGGATGGCTGGCAAGAGCTGGTTGCGAGAAGCCATGGATAGATCACAGTGGCGAACAATTGGAGAGGCCTACGTCCAGCAGTGGACTGCGATAGGCTGATGATGATGATGACATCCTCCAAGTGAAGTTAAACAGGAGGCTAATCGATGTCAGTGAATAACTTAATAAATAAGCTTAAATTTAAAACCAAATTCAATTAAGGTGAATTAATGATTTTTACAACTTAATATTTTTATTTGTAGAAAGATACATGATACGAAACGTTTGAACTGTCCTATTCACCTTCAGATACTGAATGGACTATTGCAATATTTTAAATGATTGTTAGAGATGATTGTGGCATCAATGTAGACCTAGCAAAATGTATCTTTCAAAAGATTGGATCATTTGCATCTGAATCAGCGCAAAGATGCGGAACAGTGAAACGCTTCATTTGAATCATTTGGAACATCAACTCTCAGAGAGATCCGTGGTTAATTTATTTTGTTACAAATGAATAATCAACCCCCTCCTGCTGTGCCATGCATGAAGTATACCTATCTCTTTTCTCCGCGTAATGCATGGAAAGATCTATAAAATTAAAGGTTAGGAACCTTTAATTTTATAGATCTTCACCCCGGACCGGACAGCCAGCAGTTTACTCTTTCGATCTGAATTCGGATCATTCCGCTGATTTGGATCATTCAGCTCATTCGGATCATTCGTCTCACTCGGATCATTCAGCTCAGTCGGATCATACCGTTCATTCAGCCCACTCAGATCATTCCGCTCATTCGGATCATTCGACTCACTCGGATCATTCAGCTCATTCGGATCATTCCGTTCACTCGGACTCGAGATCCATTTGAGTCGAATGATACATTCGGAGCGAACATTAGAGATTCGGAACCGTGTATCATTTGGCTGAGTCGGATCACTGAGTCGTTTCAGTAAGTAAGTAAGTAAATATTTTATTCAGCGAAGCATACACAGTTACAGACAGACAGACATAAGACAATTTCAGTAGGTAGATATAACATTAACAAACAATATATTTAACCAAAGGTAAACACTAGGGTATGATCGCTGAAAAGGCACATACTCAGCATGTGTCGGGATGTCGCAGACGCCCCGACGCTGGTCTTCCGCGGGTGCCTTGGGTGGGAGAGCGCAACTGCGCGCAAAAGTTGTATGGCTTTACAGATTCCGAAAGTGTAGAATATAATATAGTGAATATATACTTTTAGCTAAAGATAAATTAGGAACATCGATAAATAAGTAACTAAACAATATATACTTATAAAAATAATATATTTCAGGACAGTAAACAGTTACATACGTCTACGTGAATGGTGTGCGCCAAATAAATACTTCCTCATATTTCAGTTTTGGCTGCAACCGATGCGAGAAGCGGTACGAGACAGAACGTGCCTTGAGAGCTCACACGCTTATACAGCACGAAGGCGTGAGGCAACACAGGTACATAGATAATCTTATTGCAACAAACACAATTTATTGCTCATAATTCAACATAATGTCGACCCAGAATAATTAGCCACATTTGACGTGAATCGAATAAATGAAAGTAAATATTATTTATGAGAATCTCGAGCGAGCCGTGTGGTCCCCGGCAGAGTAGAATAGGCCACCCTCACTCTTACCGAGGTGTCGTAAAAGGCGACTAAGGTAAAGCTGCTGGCATGATCATCAGCACCCAGAGAAGGAAAACTCTGCATTTATATCAAAACCCTCGCCAACCCGTCTGCCAAGCGTGGTGAGTATGGCAATTACCCCTCATGTGTTGAGGGAGGCCCGTGCCCCAGCAGTGGGGACTTAAATGGGCTGATGATGATAATGAGAATCTCCCTTTAATATTGTAACGTCTTTGTGTGTGTTTTGTTCTGTCTTGGTTTTAGATGGTGCTTGGTGAAAAACTCAATTAAAATAAACATCAAAAGGATTTAACTCGCTACACCGGTCAATGACAATTCAATTAAGGTGTCTTTTCAATCACTCGACATTGGCAGCAGCAGCCATAAAGAAAAAGAAATATTGTTTTTACCTTATTGCGCTACGTTAAGACTAAATATAATAAATAGAGAGAGAGAGAGAGAGGAATTCTATGTCTCTCTTAACAGCACTCGCACCGAACATGGCGCTGACGCATCAACCAATAGGAAATTGTAATTTTTGGCGCTCGTAAATGGAGCGTTGTGATTGGTTAAAATTTTGCCGCAGTTTACGAAAATAAGACTTCTGCGTAGGTACATCGGTGTAATTTATAAAATTGGTAAAATTGTAGTAGCGTGTGACTAGCGTTAAGCGCGTGGGCGCTGTTGCCGCAGGTGCCCGCAGTGCCCGGCGGCGCTGGCGTCGCGCGGCTCGCTGGCTTAGCGTCTTGTACCAACTGTAGTAGCGTGTGACTAGCGTTATCGTTAAGCGCGTGGGCGCTGTTGCCGCAGGTGTCCGCAGTGCCCGGCGGCGCTGGCGTCGCGCGGCTCGCTGGCCAAGCGTCTTGTACCAACTGTAGTAGCGTGTGACTAGCGTTAAGCGCGTGGGCGCTGTTGCCGCAGGTGCCCGCAGTGCCCGGCGGCGCTGGCGTCGCGCGGCTCGCTGGCCAAGCGTCTTGTGCCAACTGTAGTAGCGTGTGACTAGCGTTATCGTTAAGCGCGTGGGCGCTGTTGCCGCAGGTGCCCGCAGTGCCCGGCGGCGCTGGCGTCGCGCGGCTCGCTGGCCAAGCGTCTTGTGCCAACTGTAGTAGCGTGTGACTAGCGTTATTAAGCGCGTGGGCGCTGTTGCCGCAGGTGCCCGCAGTGCCCGGCGGCGCTGGCGTCGCGCGGCTCGCTGGCCAAGCGTCTTGTACCAACTGTAGTAGCGTGTGACTAGCGTTAAGCGCGTGGGCGCTGTTGCCGCAGGTGCCCGCAGTGCCCGGCGGCGCTGGCGTCGCGCGGCTCGCTGGCCAAGCGTCTTGTACCAACTGTAGTAGCGTGTGACTAGCGTTAAGCGCGTGGGCGCTGTTGCCGCAGGTGCCCGCAGTGCCCGGCGGCGCTGGCGTCGCGCGGCTCGCTGGCCAAGCGTCTTGTACCAACTGTAGTAGCGTGTGACTAGCGTTAAGCGCGTGGGCGCTGTTGCCGCAGGTGCCCGCAGTGCCCGGCGGCGCTGGCGTCGCGCGGCTCGCTGGCCAAGCGTCTTGTACCAACTGTAGTAGCGTGTGACTAGCGTTAAGCGCGTGGGCGCTGTTGCCGCAGGTGCCCGCAGTGCCCGGCGGCGCTGGCGTCGCGCGGCTCGCTGGCCAAGCGTCTTGTGCCAACTGTAGTAGCGTGTGACTAGCGTTAAGCGCGTGGGCGCTGTTGCCGCAGGTGCCCGCAGTGCCCGGCGGCGCTGGCGTCGCGCGGCTCGCTGGCCAAGCGTCTTGTACCAACTGTAGTAGCGTGTGACTAGCGTTAAGCGCGTGGGCGCTGTTGCCGCAGGTGCCCGCAGTGCCCGGCGGCGCTGGCGTCGCGCGGCTCGCTGGCCAAGCGTCTTGTACCAACTGTAGTAGCGTGTGACTAGCGTTAAGCGCGTGGGCGCTGTTGCCGCAGGTGCCCGCAGTGCCCGGCGGCGCTGGCGTCGCGCGGCTCGCTGGCCAAGCGTCTTGTGCCAACTGTAGTAGCGTGTGACTAGCGTTAAGCGCGTGGGCGCTGTTGCCGCAGGTGCCCGCAGTGCCCGGCGGCGCTGGCGTCGCGCGGCTCGCTGGCCAAGCACGTGCACGCCGTACACCGCGGCCTGCGCCCGCCTCCGCGTCACGTGTGCGACACGTGCGGGAAAGCCTTCCGGGTGAGCGACATC
Organism: Marasmia exigua; assembly: GCA_019059595.1. Classification (NCBI taxonomy): domain Eukaryota; kingdom Metazoa; phylum Arthropoda; class Insecta; order Lepidoptera; family Crambidae; genus Marasmia; species Marasmia exigua. The sequence goes on along the minus strand of JADPWL010003174.1, from coordinate 25,720 downwards.
ACTACACAACGCTTTTCTATTTCATTTATTTCTCTACTCCGTCTTAAAGTGCCGTCACCTAGGGTACACTTGCGATCGATTTCAATTTGTAGCTACTAAACCGAATCTATTTTAAACAATGGACAACATTTCAAAATTGCTAAGCTCTGAAACAAAAAATACCATTTCTTTATTTACTTTTCCGCTGCTCGAATATATATTTATTAATTTTTTATATTGCTTATTTACTGAGAAAAAAATTAAAAACTAAAAAACGTAAGATGACGTCATCGGACGGCATAATGTAAAATATTTCTTTGCTTAGCACATTATAGTTTAAAATTTACGAAATGCCAAACCCATGACATGTAACTGTCAAAAAAAAAGACAACTTGTCATCGTTGAATGTATGAATGACATTGACAATGTTGACACTAGTATTATTTACCTTTGACAGTAGTACCATTTTTTTATTAAAACAATGATAAGCAAAGGAATATCGCTGTATTCAGCCGTCCGATGACGTCATTTGGCGCTTACGTCTATTTAGAATGTAAAGAATTTCAATAATTATTTTATGCATGAAAATGGCCAAATTTTGAAAAAAGAAAAAATATGGGTCTGTTCATTTTATGTCTATTTTCATATAAAAAAACAATATGGACATGTTAAAAATATGAAAGGTTGTCCATTTTTAGCGACTAAACCGAATCTATTTTAAACAATTTCGAGGTTACAACCTCTCAGCAAACACTTATTTATTAAATAACCATGCACAAACGATAAGATAAGAGATGCGCAATAATGTTATGGTAGTCGCTGAAAACCAGCGTCGGGGTTGGTCTCTTGGATCAGCGCCGACTAATGCTGAGCGGCCGCCTCTTTGGCGCATACAGGGATAATGTTGTCGTACTTTTTGTTAATGATTTATGTCTAGGTTATGTTTCTAATTAAGTTTCCTTGTTTTGTATTGTGCCAAATAAAGTTTTCATTCATTCATTCATTCAAACGCGGACCCAACATTTGTACGCGAAAAATTGTTTCACGTTAAAAGTCCGGAATTAATTGTCATTTACCTACTGATGCTGTGTTTGCCTGTAATTGTTGTTACATTCTAATCTTTAGATATTAATTAATTTTTAACACACATGTTGTAATGTAACGATGTTGGCAGACAATAAATAAATAATAATAAAAGTGGCCGCTTCAATCAATTTTTCGCGTACAAAAACGGACCCAACATTTGTACATGGTTTGAACAAACCACGGACCTCAGCGCAATTTGGGGCTAATCTCTATAAGAATAAAACCCAATTTAGGTGACGAATAAAAGAGTTTAATTACGAAGTTCTTGAGCCTATAAGTATTAACAAATAAAAATCTCGTCATCGCGATTTTCATTGTTTAGCCGACGTCGTTTTAACTAGCGGCCGCAAGGCATGCATTTAATAAATAGTATAAGTGATTCCCGAGAGGTTGTAACCCCGAAATTGTTTAAAATAGACCCGGTTTAGTAGCTAAAATTAAAATCGATTGACGTTGCTAGTGTGCCCTACCCGTCACCTTAAGTTCCCTTCTCGTTCATCTCAATCCTACCTTCAATCATTTTCACCGTGCAGTCTATCCGCCTGTGGAATTTTAATTTAATTTAGTTTTATTCGGGTCACCAACAGCATAATTTACATAATATATAGTTACAAAGTTTCTATAAGTAATAAACTATTCATAGGTATTCGTATATGGATAGAAATGATGTAAACCATGCTATACAATGCAAAATTTAACTACCACATCAATGCAAAAAAATAGAATTTTTTTTTTTTACAAAACTGCGTTCTTAAAGCATATTTGGACTGGAGGCCAAAAAACTCTGAATACAGTAGTTTATATATTGTTTTAGGAGTAGTCTGGAATGATTCCAGCTTACTGTAATTTTTCGCTACATGATTAAAGGAGGAATGCTTTACCTCTGACAATCAGGCAATCCGATTCCCTACCCATCTTTAAAGTCCAAATTAAATCACATTTCCTGAACCTTTGAGACCACTGTTCCAACTTCCTCTCCCCCCATTGCTTCCTGTCCTCTGAGAATCATTAGTCTGCTTTTAGATCCATTGTCATTATTTTAGTTGCTATATTTATGCATGTTTTAGTATATTCATATTTTATTTATGTATTTGCATTTAAACTTTCTGTTAAGATTGCACCACCCTACACCTTCATCAAGCGTCCATTACCCAAAGGTTGTCTGAAAGAGTACACGTCCTGTAATATCTAGTTTAAAAGTTTTCATACTTTATTTTGAGTGCAATAAAAGTCATTCATTCATTTATTAATTGCAAACAACTAACGAACAAGTTTACAATATTTAAAAGCTAGGTATACAGAGATACAATGTACAATGAGGGTTTTCGAGTGTGAAAAATCCGCAAGATGGCGTACTTTTGAATTGAGACTGACTGTAAAATTGACATTTTGACAGATCATATTTAAAAATAACCAATCACATTGTATATGGACCTCACTCCTATCGTACTCCACCTAGCGGATTTTTCACACGCGAAAACCCTCTTTCAGGCGGTCTTATCGCTGGAAGTGATCTCTACCAGACAACCTTGAGGTAAAGGACATTAGATAGAAGAGATGAGGGTGGTGCAATCCTTTTTATATTCAACATTGATTTGTAAATTTATTATACAGAAACAGTTTTCATTCGTGAAATTCATCATTTTGACATTAATTACTTTCAAAAATAGCTATAATACACAACACGCCCTGTTGGTCTAGTGGTTTAAGTACCGGACCGTGACTCGGGGTCCTGGGTTCGATTCCCGGGTCGAGCGAAAAGTATGTTTCGAATTTTTCGAACATAGCTCGGGTTTGTGATCACCATTGACCGCATAGGGTACGGGAATAGAGAGTGCCTTTGTGTCTGCGCAAATACTTGTGCACTATAATATGTCTGGTGTCGATGGCTGATCGCTGAGATTTTCCGCCATGACCGAAATATCGGTTTGGAGGACATTAATATTAATAAAAATAAGTCGCAAGTACAAATATCCAAATGACAACCAAGAAAATAAGAATAGGACAAAAAACTTCCTTGGTTGATATTGGTTTAAATTTTTTGATTATTTTCAATATGTTGCAGGGCAAGAGTGTGTTGACGAACCACGTGCGCACGCACACGGGCGAGAAGCCGTTCGCGTGCGCGCACTGCGGCCGCGGCTTCTCGCAGCGCACCGCCATGAACACGCACGTCAAGCTCGTCCACATGAAGCTGCGCAGGCGCGCCAAGGTGAGTGTGCGTATGAGCGGCCCAATGCGGCCGCGGCTTCTCGCAGAGCACCGCCATGACTGTAGAAGTTCAACAGGCACTGGTCAATAAAAAAATAGGGTAAGTATATTTAAGTTCTAATATTGCTCAACAGATGGCGCTGTGCAAAATTGAATCGCACAAGCGTTTCGTTTTTTCTTGCCTACATATACCCTGTGAGTGGTTAACCCACCACTCCCACCAGGTACTTGCATCGTTGCTAGAAACCTTCATGAATCAAGGCTTTTATTGTGCCGTTTTAGGACAAAGATCCTGCTGCGCAGGCGGGCCAAGGTGAGTGTGCGTATTAGCCATGAGGAAAGGTAGCAGACGGATGACCTGATGGTAGTAGGCAATAGCCGCCGCCCATGGCTGGCCACCCGTGACACCAGTGGAGTCACAAATGCGCTGCCATCCTTTGCTTGTGCGTATGGGCGGACCACTGCGGCACAGCTTCTCGCAGCGCACCGCCATGAACACGCACGTCAAGCTCGTGCACATGAAGCTGCGCAGGCGCGCCAAGGTGAGTGTGCGTATGCGCGGCCCAATGCGGCCGCGGATTCTCGCAGAGCACCGCCATGACTGTAGAAGTTTAACAGGCACTGGTAACAAAAAAATTAGGGTAAGTATATTTAAGTTCTAATATTGCTCAACAGATGGCGCTGTGCAGAATTGAACCGCACAAGCGTTTCGTTTTTTCTTGCCTACATATACCCTGTGAATGTTTAACCCACCACTCCCACCAGGTACTTGCATCATTGCTAGAAACCTTCATCAATCAAGGCTTTTATTGTGCCGTTTTAGGACAAAGATCCTGCTGCGCAGGCGGTCCAATGTGAGTGTGCGTATTAGCCATGAGGAAAGGTGGCAGACCAGCAGACGGATGACCCGATGGTAGGCAATTGCCGCCGCCCATGGCCGGCCACCCGTGACACCAGTGGAGTCACAAATGCGCTGCCATCCTTTGCTTGTGCGTATGGGCGGACCACTGCGGCACAGCTTCTCGCAGCGCACCGCCATGAACACGCACGTCAAGCTCGTGCACATGAAGCTGCGCAGGCGCGCCAAGGTGAGTGTGCGTATGCGCGGCCCAATGCGGCCGCGGCTTCTCGCAGTGCACCGCCATGACTGTAGAAGTTCAACAGGCACTGGTCAATAAAAAAAACAGGGTAAGTATATTTAAGTTCTAATATTGCTCAACAGATGGCGCTGTGCAAAATTGAATCGCACAAGCGTTTCGTTTTTTCTTGCCTACATATACCCTGTGAATGTTTAACCCACCACTCCCACCAGGTACTTGCATCCTTGCTAGAAACCTTCATCAATCAAGGCTTTTATTGTGCCGTTTTAGGACAAAGATCCTGCTGCGCAGGCGATTCAAGGTGAGTGTGCGTATTAGCCATGAGGAAAGGTGGCAGACCAGCAGACGGATGACCTGATGGTAAGCAATTGCCGCCGCCCATGGCCGGCCACCCGTGACACCAGTGGAGTCACAAATGCGCTGCCAACCTTTGCTTGTGCGTATGGGCGGACCACTGCGGCACAGCTTCTCGCAGCGCACCACCATGAACACGCACGTCAAGCTCGTGCACATGAAGCTGCGCAGGCGCGCCAAGGTGAGTGTGCGTATGCGCGGCCCAATGCGGCCGCGGATTCTCGCAGATGCACCGCCATGACTGTAGAAGTTTAACAGGCACTGGTCAATAAAAAAAATTAGGGTAAGTATATTTAAGTTCTAATATTGCTCAACAGATGGCGCTGTGCAAAATTGAATCGCACAAGCGTTTCGTTTTTTCTTGCCTACATATACCCTGTGAATGTTTAACCCACCACTCCCACCAGGTACTTGCATCCTTGCTAGAAACCTTCATCAATCAAGGCTTTTATTGTGCCGTTTTAGGACAAAGATCCTGCTCCGCAGGCGATTCAAGGTGAGTGTGCGTATTAGCCATGAGGAAAGGTGGCAGACCAGCAGACGGATGACCTGATGGTAAGCAATTGCCGCCGCCCATGGCCGGCCACCCGTGACACCAGTGGAGTCACAAATGCGCTGCCAACCTTTGCTTGTGCGTATGGGCGGACCACTGCGGCACAGCTTCTCGCAGCGCACCGCCATGAACACGCACGTCAAGCTCGTGCACATGAAGCTGCGCAGTTGCGCCAAGGTGAGTGTGCGTATGCGCGGCCCACTGCGGCCGCGGCTTCTCGCAGCGCACCACCATGACTGTACACGTTCAACAGGCACCGCTCAAAAAAAGCAGAATAAAAGCAATAAAAATTAGGGCAAGTACATTGAAGTTTCAATATTGCTCAACAGATGGCGCTGTGCAAAATTAAATCGCACAAACGGTTCGTTTTTTCTTGCCTACATATACCCTGTTAATGCTTAACCCACCAAGTACTTGCACCACTGTTAGAAGCCTCAGTAGGTACATGGTTTCTTTATGAACCATGGCTTTTATTCCTGAAATCACAACTGTGCCGTTTCAGGAATAAAATCCTACTGCACAGTGAGTGTGCGTATTAGCCATGAGGAATTTAGCTCTTTGGAAAGATAAGAGCTATGTAGCTCTTTACCCCGTCAAGAGCTATATAGCTCTTCTAGCACAGTAGCTCATTTAGCTCAATGTCAGATAGTGGCTCTTGAGTCATTTAAATCTCAATTCAGTATACTTTTTATGTGAAATGAAATAAAAATTGTTTGTTCATTTTAGGTCCATACAGAACACTTATGAATGTCAATATGTTTACCACTGGTTCAGAATGTAGTTTTCTGCCAAGAAGACACCAGCAAGAAACTCAGCAGTGACTCTTTAAAAAAAAATGTTTTACAAAATGTCACCATTAACTTAAAAATATAGTACAATTTTTGTGTTACTAATATGTCCCTAAATTATTGTCATTCAAAAAATCGTCTATTTTTATAATAGCCTTTCTTCATTGAACAGTTTTTTATATACAATTTAAACTTATGTATAGGCAAGTCAATTATAATCTGAGGTAACTTATTGAACATTTTTATGCTCAATCCTATAAATGAACTGCCAATAGGTGGCAGACCAGTAGACGGATCACCTGATGGTAGGCAATCGCCGCCGCCCATGGACATCCGTGACACCAGGGGAGTCACAAATACGCTGCGAACCTAAACCCGTAGTAGTAGAGATAGGCCGTAGACTAAACAATGTGACTGGTGACTCACGTTCCAGTTCATTCCTGTTCCATAAAAGTAAAGGGATAATAACTAATAATGGACAACATTTCAAAATTGCTGAGCTATGAAACAAAAAATACCAATCGCTGTATTCAGCCGTCCGATGACGTCATTTGGCGCTTACGTCTATTTAGAATATAAAGAATTTCAATAATTATTTTATGTATGAAAATGGCAAAATTTAAAAAAAGAAAAAATAAGGGTCTGTTCATTTTATGTCTTTTTCATATAAGCCGTGTGGTCCCCAGCAGAGTAGAATAGGCCACCCTCACTCTTACCGAGGTGTCGTAAAAGGCGACTAAGGTAAAGCTGCTGGCATGATTATCAGCACCCAGAGAAGGAAAACTCTGCATTTATATCAAAACCCTCGCCAACCCGTCTGCCAAGCGTGGTGAGTATGGCAATTACCCCTCATGTGATTGAGGGAGGCCCGTGCCCCAGCAATGGGGACTTAAATGGGCTGACGATGACGATATAAAAAAACAATATGGACATGTTAAAAATATGAAATGTCCATTATTTTTTTACGTGAAATAGATAATTTTTGGTTTGTCAGGTGGAGCGCGACGCCGCCGCCGGCCCCAAGCAGGAGCCCTGGCCCGCGCCGGCGCCCGCCTGCGACGTCTACTTCCACATCGCCGCGTAAATACAATCGAAACATACTTTTCGCTTAACCCGGGAATCGAGCCCAGGACCCCGAGATCACGGGACACAATTCTCGGGACGTGATATTTTGTGAGTATCCGCCATGTTTTTTCATATCGAAAATCCTAAGAATTAGGTTCCTGATGCCTTCGTTCTCTGTCAAGCGGTTTCTTTAATTTGTGACCACCACTGAAGGTAATGGATTTAGAAAAAAATGTGATTTAAGAATTGTGATATATATATTATGCTATTCGATCCATTTTTTAAAAGGCAAACATCACTATTTGACGGCTACTTCCACATCTCTGCCTAGTTTACGAACATTATGGGAAATTGGTGAGAAACCGTTTTCAGGAGCGCATATATAACACATTAAAACTGCTTAAGCCATCGTGATGTCGCATCTGTCGATATTTATATGGATACATAGTTTTGTAGGAGTGTTTTTTTATGAGAAAGTTAGGCAAACAAGCAAACGAGTCACCTAATGGTAAGTGATCACCTCGCCTATGGACATAAGAGTGGAGATGCGTTGCCGGCCTTTTAGCAAGGTAATAGGCTCGTTTCTTGAAGATGTTTCTTGTAATTTGAAAATTGTGATATCTCGGAGAGTTTTAACACTATCGGAGTGATTCTTTCACAGATATGTCTATTATTGAAATGCAAGGATCTACAACGAAATCGCCCCATAACAAACAACAGCGAGTGTGAAAGATTTGGTCGTAAATTTAGTTTCGTTGTAGACCTGCTGTGAATCACGCCAAGAACATCATGTTTATAGAAAGCAGGTATCAATATTATGTAAATAAGTGAGTTTATGGACCAAAAGTGAGGCTTTCAAAGTAATTATAGTGATATTCAATAAAATAAAATTAATCAGCTACAGACAGCCACATATCAGGTTTAACACGTTCTGTCAAATTTCACACTTACACACACGTAGTGTGATGATACACATATAGAATTTTTTTCATAATTTTCATCTTTACTTGGCGCATTAATGAAAGAAATTCAACATATGTATGTCTGTATACCTATACCTGTATACCTGGGCCGTGTGGTCCCCGGTAGAGTAGAATAGGCCACCCTCACTCTTACCGAGGTGTCGTAAAAGGCGACTAAGGTAAAGCTGCTGGCATGATCATCAGCACCCAGAGAAGGAAAACTCTGCATTTATATCAAAACCCTCGCTCGCCAACCCGTCTGCCAAGCGTGGTGAGTATGGCAATTACCCCTCATGCGATTGAGGGAGGCCCGTGCCCCAGCAGTAGGGACTTAAATGGGCTGATGATGATGATGATGTATACCTAGCTTTTAAGTTTTGTATGTTGTACAATAAAGAGTATCTATCCATCTATGTATCTTTAAACATACTTTTCAAATATGATAAAATCGATGATTCGAATTAAGATCACTTATGATGTTTTTTTTCCACTGGGGGAGCGATTTCTTCAATTGACTTTTAACCATACGTATTTGACATTAAGGTGAAAATCGAATTGAAGAAATTTGAAAAATTTATTTACATCGATGTGTGGTTGTCCGTAGGTATTTTGTAAAATGTGTTCAGCAGATTGCCATTACGTTTGCATTGTATTATTTAGTTAGTACTGAAATAAGTGATAATTTATTATTAATTTTGGTATTTTATTTGACTTGTGCATGAATACAAATGATTGATCTCATTATAAAGTGGTTTTATTTATAACGAGGCCAAAATTCTCAACCCCTTCCTCGAATGCGACAAGCTTAGATTAAATTGAAATAGCGGAAGGTAGGTGATTCGTCTCAACCGCGTGGACCGCTTAAGTTAGGCCACACGCAGTCGCAAATTAGCGAGACTGACAAGCGGTCGTGTCACACAACAGTAATATTCTTTAATGGACAATACGACAAAAAATATATTCGCCTTTTTATACGCTTTTCTAATAAAGAAAGATAATAATTATAATAATTCTCACAACATCTCATAGGTTGACCTGATTCCGTACTAAGTAGCTTAAGCACTTGTGTTACAGATATCAGACAACAGAGGAACACAAATATATACTTAAATACATATATTACACCCAGACACTGAACAAACACAAGTGTTCATCGCACGAATGTTTGTCCAGGGTGGGGATCGAACCCACGACCTTTTGCGCAAGAGGCAGGGTCACTACTAATTGCGCCATCCGGTCAGTCGTAGTACAGATGACCCATATTTTTTAGTTATCATTAAATGTGTCTTTTTATTGAAATATTTCTTTTTAAATTATTAATTAATATGTCGGAAGTGACGTAGTCCTGAGGCTCAACATATTGTGATGTCGGTGCTATATGCCCAATAAAAAAAGTTAAAGCGACTTTAAGTACCTACCTTACTGTCACTGTACTTTGTCTTGTCATTTTATAATAAGAGATTTTTACATTTTTTTAAATTAACGCGATGACGTCATGGGAGGATTTTCACATTTAATTTTTTTTCTCCATAAATATCTGTTTAAAAAATCTGTAATTATTTTTCTAAAATTTCCTAAATTTCTATGAATCTAATCTATAAATAGTATTTTTCATTTCGGAAAATGATTATTTGTCGTATTGTCCATTGAAGGGATAAAGCCATAGACTGCAAAGCAAAACTTGTGACTACAAATTTATTTAAATTCGAAAACACAACTTTTTGCTCTAAACTTTTGGAAAAAATCGTTTTAATATTTTACCATTTACCATATTAAATGGACAAGTCACGTGACCGAAATTTTTAAAGCGAATTCCCAAAATCCAATGCGGAGTTTTCCAATACATTAGCTATTCGTATCTGTATAAAAATTACAGCGATTGGTCGCGGCATTTAAAGTGTTGCCATATTTCATTTTCATTTACCCATGCAAGCAAGAGGCTATATTAAAAGAAAATTGAATTTGAATAGTCAACTACAACAATGAACTCTATGTAAAAATTATAATTCAATAGAAATATTTAATGACAAACTGCCCAGTTTCAAACGGACATTAATCAAAATCATCTCCAAACGCCATGGTAGACATTTTTTTTAAAACTTATTTCAGGTGTACTTGAAGTTGGTATAAAATGTTAGTATCATATTCTTTATTGCTCTCCATAATGTTACAAAAGGTGGTAATAACATAGTACAGTACAATTATGGACCCTGTCGGGTACGGCATAGATAACAGAGGGGAGGAGTCACCTTACACTTTCATCTACAAGAATAATTTGAATAATATTTTTTTACTAGACAGCTAATTTTATTTAAATATATAAATTATATTAAACTCTTATACTGTATGTATGTAATGTAAATCTATAATAAACCATCCATATGGTTACTTTGATAAACGTGAAAAACCTAACACTGGGAAATTTTTCCATAAATTAGGCAGCACAGGATATGTCATCTAACACCTGAAATATATAGAGACTACTTACACCATCTAGCGAGTAACATTAAAGTGAATAAATACCGAATAGAAAACTGCTCATTAAGTAATGGAAAATTTTCCGATACACCATTATATGAAGTTCATGGGCTGAACCGGATCAAAAAAAATAAAAATCAATTCAATTAATCCAAATAACCATTTATTTCCACACAATAGAATCTGTATTTACAAAATGAATGCAATAAAAATAGTAACATTATACCCTAAGTATCGAATTCATCGAAAGATTAATTATTAGATATCGTAGAGCCACGTATTACCTAGCCCTCAGAGGGGCCTCGCAAGCAAACATTTTAGGGTCCCTCGCAAGGCCCCTTTGAGCGCGAGGTTGTGGACGATGGCCCACGTCACCCACGCCTAACTACGCCACTGTTGGGACTAGAATTTCCATTGATGGTAAGCAAAAATGCAAAAGGCCACCCACCCACACGTCCACGTCATACTTTTTCTAGGGCCGATAGTAGGCGGGGTCCCTTCGTAGCAAATGATGAGCCACTGGGGGCCGGAAAAATCACTAGCCACGCCAATTTAGACTTTGACTGGGAAAAAAGAGGGCTTCGCGAACCTAGTGGCTTAAGGTGACGGGTAGGGCACACTAGCGACGCCAATCGATTTTAAAGTTTCGCTACTAAACCGGATCTATTTTAAGCAATTCCGGGGTTACAACCTCTTGGCAAACACTTATACTGTTTATTAAATAAACATGCAAAAATTTTGGGTCCAACGCGAACGTGAAAAATTGATTCACGCCAAAAGCGGCCACTTTGGCGGTAATCAATTTTTCGCGTACAAAAACGAACCCAACATTGTGCATGGTTATTGAATAAATAGTATAAGTGTTTGCCAAGAGGTTGTAACCCCGAAATTGTTTAAAATAGATCCGGTTTAGTAGCCAAACATTAAAATCGATTGGCGTCGCTAGCGTGCCCTACCCGTCACCTTAATAAAAAGCCTTCCCGTAACGTACGAGAATATGTTGCGTCCAAACAAAGGAGACACACAGCGCGTGTGAAAGAGAGGGAAACTCCGATTCGGTCGTAACGTGTACTTTATAGGCCCTCTAATTTCGCCGACGTCCTCGCGTGATCCTGCGCTGTGTGGTGGAAAGTACACAGGGCTTCACTTCCGTGCAAAAAAAAATACTTCTGTAGATTTTTTTTGCACGTAAATGTAATATTATATCTATTTAATAATAACATTAAATAATACAATAATGTATTCACGTGTTTGAAACAAAATATATATTTTCTAATAAGATAAAAATTTACAGTAAGATTTGCAAGCATTATTTTTACTATATTACAATAAAAACGTATTATGTATAATTCTCTTAAAAATATATAACAAATGTTCCGGAATTATGCGATTGCTACTGGCAGTGAGTGCCAATAACCCTCTTATTACAAATCGCGAACAAGGATAGTCCCGGAACAAAATTCGTGCCAGCCCCTTTTAACATTGCGTGTTGGAAAGGGATAACATGAGATTTAGTACGGTAATAACTTTAGATCGCAATTTATAATAAGGTGGTAATAGTTAAAAACTTATCTTATTAATTTTATCACGAAATGTACAAACAGACGTAAAATCTGATTTTTAATTTTGCGAAGCAAACTGACAGATAGTCGGTGTGTCATTCCTATACATTTTTGCTATTTTTGACAGATGCAAACTGTCGAAATGTTTGGGAACTTGACATTTGCATCTGTCAGTTTTATTGGCACAAATTAAATTCAGAGAATGGGTACGGCCAGCATCAAAAGTAGCGTGTTAAGCTACTTTTGATGTATTCAGTTTCATGTCGAAGTAATTTTTTTTACGAACCCCTTGGAAACTGCCTGTAATAGGCGGAATAGTTCCTTTGACATGGTACTACAGTGTTAATCTACTTTTGTTGCTGACGGTACTACCATCCAACAGAATCAATTATCAATCGTTACACGTATCCGAAACGTGCCGGTTTCTTTAGGATTTTTACCCTCACCGCCGAGTTAATGGTAGATAATATGCCAATAGATTTTAAAAACCTAGAGGTGCATGCTCGGATTAGAACCCACGAACTCCTTTTAAGTTACGACGCCCGTTCTTATCCACTGAGCTACCGTTTCGTTGGGCCGTTCGCCAGTGGTGGACAACAATGAGGGTTTTCGCGTGTGAAAAATCCGCTAGATGGCGTACTGTTAGACTGAGGTCCAACATCAACCGCATTGGTGGTTTGGTTTGTCAAATTGACATTTTGACAGATCACGTTTAAAAATAACCAATCACATTGTATATGGACCTCACTCCTATACTACTCCATCTAGCGGATTTTTCACACGCGAAAACCCGTGTCGCCATTTGCAAAAATACACCATCTTTTCACATTACATGAATTTGTGCGTTTAATAATAATAACATAGAAATTAACTTGTACTGTTTCTGTACGATTAGAATTGACTTAGCATTATGTATTTATTTACAGATGAATAGACTTTACGCTAGAGTGTACGATACAGTAATTTTTAAACAATTCAAAATGTCTTACCCACAAGTTTCGTTCTGAATGCAGAATCAAAATTCAAAACAAAATTTGTTTCTAGTCAGATTCTTATGCAAACAAAACTGACAAATGAAAATGTCAAGTTCCCATAATACATTTTGATGTTTTGCATCTGTCAAAAGTGGTCGAAATGTATGAGAACTTGACAATGACATCTGTCAGTTTAGTGCACAATAAAAAATCAGAGCATAGAACGGTGAGTACAATTAATAAGAGGTTTTAATTTAGAAATAACGAACACCGTTCAATTTAAGTATTTTTAATGGCGTAGCCCTCTTGAATCTAAACGAAAATGCGTGCGTTTATCTACACTAATATTATAAAGAGGAAATATTTGTATTTTTGTATGTTTGTAATGAATAAACTCAAAAACTACTGGACCGATTGCAATAATTTTTACACCATTAGAAAGCTGCATTATTCAGAAGTAACATAGGATATATTTTATCCCGGTACGGGAAGTTACTCGGGACGCGGGTGAAACCGCGTGAAACAGCTAGTTGAATATACTTTACCTGGTAGGTAATTGCTCCATTATACATTTTTGTTAAAATGATATAAATTGAATTACAATTATTAGTTAAGATAAATATTTGCATGACACATTTTGTTAGACATGGGATCTTCATAGACATTCACCCTAAACAGACTGTGCTTTGTCATAGAAAGCCATAGTTGAAAAACTTCGCGAAGCTGTTAGTACTGGGTTGACGTGCTGGGCGACTTTCTTTCTCTACCGCACCCGTATAGAATCTGCGTCAGGGCCGGTTGGATCTCTTTCACACTCTGTGATGTTTTGCCCAAAAATGGCACATTCCGTTGACTTTTGGTTCCATGGGGATCTTATGAAATTGATAAAACTTGCACATCATGTTATGAGCTAATTGATTCAGATCTAATAGATAAAAATAGATATTAAAAGGGCTTCGACATTAAACGACGTTGAACACATTTACGAACAAAATTTTTTTATGCAAACATGGCCATTCCAGACAAATTAAAAATCAATATCTAAATTTACAATATCAATTTTTATAACCAATATTTTTCTAACATTTTACACAAATATGAAAACTATCATGTTTGTGTAAAAAATACGGTAATATGTTTTATTAAACGCAAGTGTATTTTTATCATAATTGACCAATTTCAAAAATAACGGTTTTGCAATAAAACATTCAACATTTACACTTTAACTTAATTTCGAAAGTGCTATAACAGATTATTCAAGCTAAAAATAGATTTATTTACAAAGTTTACAATAAAATGCCAGGCATTAGCAATGTTTTTGTAAAATATAAAAATGGCTTAATAAAAATTAAATTGTTATTTTTACCAACCCGATCGATCGATCGTCGAGGGCATCGATCGATGTAGATTTTACCTGACCAATTGATCATTTATAGTTAGACCACCTATCGATCGACATCGGTCGATGAAAAAATTAAATTGTTATTTTTACCAACCCGATCGATCGATCGTCGAGGGCATCGATCGATTTAGATTTTACCTGACCAATTGATCATTTATAGCTAGACCTATCGATCGACATCGGTCGATGAAATAAATTAGTTAGTCGAACAATATCTATCGATCAATTAAAGCTACTAAACCAGTCGATCAGCGTTGATCGAAAATCCATCCGATTGGTCAGAACACACCCTTATAGTCCATTCAGTATGTGAAGGTGAATAGGACAGTTAAAACGTTTCGTATCATGTATCCAACTTTCTACAAATAAAAATATTACGCTGTAACAATTATTAACCTTTTTGTGTTCTCTTCTTCCAAAATAACAAGTATCAATCTTTCTTAGTTAATTCAATTGTGGGAGAGCCACGCTTAGGCATGAATGGGCCGACTCGACCGGAGTGATACCACTGCCTCACAGAAGACCGGCGTGAAGCAGCGCCTGCGCTGTTTCGCCGTGTGAGTGAGGTTACCGGAGGCTCAATGGGGTGGAAGGGGAAAAGGTTGGCAGCGCACTTGTGACTCCACTGGTGTTGCGGGTGTCCATGAGCGGCGGAATTGCTTACCATCAGGTGATCCGTCTGCTCGTCTGCCACCTCTCATATAAAAAAAAATCTGAATAAGAACATAAAATAATGAATACTAAACAAATTTGTAAAATATATCTTACGAATTGCATAATGCGCTAATCGGATGCTCATAGGTATTGACACAAACAATCGCACTAAATCAGTAGTCGGTATGTCAGCCATCTTACCATCGATTGGCAATTATTGTGTTTAAGATTTCTAAAGAAAATATTCTCGATTCTTTAAAACATTCAATAAAGAATAAATAAATAAATATTTCACACCATCACATTCATTGATCTGACTCCGAGATAGGTAGCTCAAGCACCTGTGTTACGGATATCAGAACCAACAGTGGGATTACAAATATATACATATAATACTTTTCTTTTGTAAATACATACTTATAATACATAGAAAACACCCAGACCAATACAAACAGACATGCGGCGGAATTGCTTACCATCAGGTGATCCGTCTGCTCGTCTGCCACCTCTCATATAAAAAAATCTGAATAAGAACATAAAATAATGAATTCTAAACCAATTTGTTAAATATATCTTACGAATTGCATAATGCGCTAATCGGAATTTTTGCTCATAGGGATTGACACAAACAATCGCAATCAATCAGTATGGCGGCCATCTTACCATCGAATGGTGATTATTGTGTTTAAGATTTCTAAAGAAAATATTCTCAAAAAAACATTAAATAAATAAATAAATATTTCACACCATCACATACATTGATCTGACTCCGAGATAGCTAGCTCAAGCACCTGTGTTACGGATATCAGAATCAACAGTGGGATTACAAATATATACATATAATACTTTTCTTTTGTAAATACATACTTATAATACATAGAAAACACCCAGACCAATACAAACAAACATGTTCATGCACACAAATGTTTGTACTGTGCGGGGATCGAACCCGCAACCCTTGTATCAGAGGCAGCGTTCACTACCACTGTTCCGATCGGGTCGTCGAAACATCGGTTAGGTTTATAAGAAGCGTCTCACTTTTAATGTCAAAATAGAAATGTCATATTCACCTTTACATACTAAATAGACTATAGTGACGTTTTTTCTAGATTTCCTGTTAATTTTACACCCTGTATATTACAGTTATTCTCCCTTAGTTTGTAATGGAACGCCGTAGTGAAGCTTTATTTAAAATAAACACCCACAAACATATTTAATACAATAACGAATGAACAATTAAACATAACTTAATATTTAAACATTATGCTTTTTACATTTAAATCACAATTTAAAATAAACGTAACATTTAAATCTGACTATAATACACATTTATTTTTTATATATAGTACAATAACTTCAAGGGTTATTGTATATTAAGGTAAATTTATCACGAAAAAATGGTAATTTGGAAAAAATACCACTTATTTATTAATATATTCAAAAGTATCTCACAATTCGATAATATTTTGAAATATATAAGCATTTTTACTAAAGTACGACATCGTATAATTTTTCTAATACTTTTTTTTATTATTAGTTTTAAAAAATTGGAAAAATTTAATTTAACTATCGTATTTAAAGATAGAAACGTTTAATCAAAAACTTTCATTTAAACAAATAACAAACAATGTATGTACTTAGTTACATTATTGTCGAGTCCGATGGCGCTTTCGATGTGGGATGCGGGCATCGAACCTGCGACCCTTACGTCATAACCGGCCTCAAAATAAATACGAGTATTGTCGATCAATCGATTGTACGAACCTGTGCGGATAAAGAATGGGATCAGAAATGGCGGCGCATCTAGTCACGTCTCGCTCGCACACCCACGAGTGCGAGTATAGACGCAAATAGTGTGCGAGCGAGAATGTGAATAGATGCGCCGCCATTTCTGATCCCATTCTTTATCCGCACAGGTTGTATATTAATTATGATTGATAGAGCAAAATACGCGCACGTTATCGATTAAGAATCCTTATTATAACCAATGAGGGGTATTTCGCGTGTGAAAAAATCCGCTAGATGGCGTACAGTTGGACTGAGCAGTAGCAAGCACGCATTTATTCGTTCTTTTAAAGTTGGTGAACTCGGCCCTTAGTGACTTAATCAAGTGTTTTATGCCAATGGAAAACCGACATTATCTTCTGAACAATAGATTTCATATTTAGCCTACTTCGTATGTTTAGATTCTTCAAGTGCCGGCGTTGTACATATATCTATCATGAGAGTTATGATTAGACTCTTTACGTCGAAGAAATTGCCAACGGAAATCTGACCTTATCCCCTTCACAATAGAGTCTATTCGTCATCCGTGCCAAGAAATATTGGCTACTTTAGTTGCATATCATTTCGTAAAAAAAAATGTCAGCGAAAAACCGACCTTACGCCCTCTACAATAGAGTTAACTCATGATCATCCGTGCCAAGAAATACATACATACTTCTGACCAAACTCCGCGAACATTTCATAAAAATAAGCCAATGAAAAACCGACCTTACCCCCTCCACAACAGAGTCTACTCACCATCCGTGCCAAGAAATATTAGCTACTTCATTTTCATACGTACATACTTCTGGTGAAGTTTAGGGAACATTTCATAAAAATATGCCAACGGAAAACGGACCTTAGCCCCTCCACAATAGAGCCCACTCATCATCCGTGCCAAGAAATACATACATACTTCTGGCGAAACTCCGCGAACATTTCATAAAAATATGCCAACGAAAAACGGACCTTAGCCCCTCAACAATAAAGTCTACTCAACAATATAACCTGGGCCTCTTTAAGGCCCACCTTGGACCTCATCTTCACAACATCAAGTGAGATTGAGGTCAAATGCTTGTCTATCGTATCATAAAAAGAAAACTTCTGGCGAAACTTTTCATAAAAATATGCCAACGAAAAACCGACTTTAACCCCCTCCACAAAAGAGTCTACTCATCATCCTCGTCCTCGGAATCCGTTTCCCCCGACTCCTCGGAGGAGGACACGGGCTCGCACTTGATGAACTCGATCTCGGCGCGCGCGGACTTCTTCGGCCTGCCTCGCTTCCGCTTCGTTTGCTCGCCGTCTCTGTCCTCCGACATTACTGGAAAGAGAGATTCTTTTAGGACGATTTTTAACTGCCTTCCGGTGAGAAAAAAAAGTAAAGTATCTGTACGGGCGGGAAGCGATGGTTGTAAGGCACCGCGTCCCGGCAAACAGAATATAAGGAAAGGAAGGGAACCTAACTCTCTAGTGAGCCTAGAGCCCCTTTGTCTAAGACACTAAGTCCCTAGAGCCCTAGCCCTGCCTATCCATGGGAATAAATACATAAATAGATAAGGTGATGGGAGCTTGCTCCCGGGTCGCCCAGGGTAGCAAGCGGGAAGAGTCAGGACGGTAGGTAGGAGGGGAACCGCTGCCAGTCGAGCAGGCTCACTCGACTGATCATAGTGACGGCTAAAGGTGTCTTGGCCGCAGCGGGAGAAATGAAACCCAACACAGACGGTTGAAATCTGTTTATTGTAAGAAAGTAAATAGTTTATATACATGGTTTATGTTATTATCACATTAAAAGGTAGTTTGCTAGTGTGCCGTCGGTGTAGAGTGCCGACGGTGCAAGAAGGTGGTCCATCGGTCAGCCGCGCTGCATGTAGGTCGTTGCTGAGTTGGTCTGTGCGACGTAGCTCGTACAGTATCAGCCTATATACTGTCCCACTGCAGGGCAAAGGCCTCCATCATAGAAATCAAGTCATCGCTACTATGATGGGATAAGGGTCAATCACCACGCTTGCCTAATGCGGATTGGTGTTCACAAATTCGAAACACCTTAAATTAACTTACCTGGAACTTAAACCACTAGACTAGGGGTGATGGCGAGAAATGAAATCAAATATAAAATAAATAAAATGATAAAAATTAAAATAACGTTTAATCTCGATGTCCCACAATATTTTTAACCCACGACGAAATATCGACAGGGTGTTATAAATATGCCGATGTCTGGCTGAGTGTGTTTGTGTGTCTCTGTCCGTGGCATCTTAGCTCTCGAAAGGATGAACCAATTTTGATTTCATTTTTTTTTTGTTTGAAAGGTGAATTGATCGGGAGTGTTTTTAGGTATGTTAGAGGGGAATTGATCCAAGATGGCCGCCCTAACAAAATGTCGGGTTAACATATAGATGGTCCCTTGGAAAGGGACTTAAAAATACTTAAGAAGCAGTCTTTAAAATACTAGAAGGGTTCTGTAAAACACTAAAAGGGCTCTGTAAAACACAAGAAGGGGTTTTTAAAATACTAAAAGGTGTCTTTAAAATACAAATATGGGTCTTTAAAATATTCGAAAGGTTCTGTAAAATACTAGAAGGGTTTTCAAAATACTAGAAGGGTTTTTTAAATATTAGAAGCGTTCTTTAAAATACTAGAAGGGGTCTTTAAAATACTAAAAGGTGTTATCTTACGAATCAACTCACAATCTGATTATAGATGAAAATGAAGTTACGAAGGTGAGGGCACAGACTATTCCAACTAAGGAACTGTTTGCCTACTTAGCGGTGATGGAGGACAAGTTCCGAGATGTTTAGAAAACTGTCGCATGTATAAGAACCTAGTGGCTTCAATATATCAGACGTTTAAAACAGATAGAACCCTAAAGACATTCTTACCGTGCCCTTGCTTCACTACGGAGTTTTTCCAGAAGATGTTCATCAAGGTTCGAGTGTATATGACACTTTATTATAATAATGCTATTTACCGCAACAAAGATGGCACAGAAAAAACGTTTATCATTCCTGGACTTTAGTATTATTAGACTCGATGATTTTTTGACGCAGAAAGTAATGGTATTCATTAAAAAGTAATAATTGGTTTTGTTTGATTATTAAATACACAATATTAAATGCTTGAGGGGATGTCTTTGATCTTTTAGTTAGACACTTGACAGGCGCCTAAGACGCTAGGAGGGGGTGAAGCCGTGACTCACCGGTCTTGACCATCTGCGAGATGCGCTTGAGGTGTTGCTGCTCGTGGCGCTGCAGGTGGTTGTTGAGATAGCGCTTGAGCTTGAACTTCTTGCCGCACTGCGCGCACTCATGCTCGTACTTGGTCTCGTCCACCTCCATGTGCACCTGCGAACAGGTGGGGATGAAAACAAAAATTATCCTCCCCCTCCTGCAGGCAAAACTGGCAGCATTTCTGGCTAGCATTTCAGGAAAACGGAACCATTTTAAAGGGTACAACAAATGTGGTATATTAAACATGCGTGTGGTCCCGGCAGA
This sequence comes from Marasmia exigua, assembly GCA_019059595.1. Taxonomy (NCBI): domain Eukaryota; kingdom Metazoa; phylum Arthropoda; class Insecta; order Lepidoptera; family Crambidae; genus Marasmia; species Marasmia exigua. The sequence goes on along the minus strand of JADPWL010003174.1, from coordinate 5,294 downwards.
GTAGAATAGGCCACCCTCACTCTTACCGAGGTGTCGTAAAAGGCGACTAAGGTAAAGCTGCTGGCATGATCATCAGCACCCAGAGAAGGAAAACTCTGCATTTATATCAAAACCCTCGCCAACCCGTCTGCCAAGCGTGGTGAGTATGGCTATTACTCCTCATGTGATTGAGGGAGGCCCGTGCCCCAGCAGTGGGGACTTAAATGGGCTGACGATGACGATGAAATGTGGGACAGATGAGTCGAGCGATGGTAGCTCAATGGATACGAACGCGCCTTCCACGCAGGTGGTCGAATCCGAATCCGAGAATGCTCCAATGGTTTTTTTTTTCAAATCTATGTGCGTATTTCTACTATTACCATCTGCTCGGCGGTGAGGGAAAACATCGCAAGGAAACCTGCACGTTTCGGATAAAGTTTCTGAAACGTGTAACCATGATTCAGTTGGTCTGGTTCCCCTGTTAAAGGGTTGCGAGGGTCAGACGGCAGTCGCTTGATTGTTATTACCAGACCCCCCAATCCTGAATCATAGTTTAAGAGTACCCCGGGCTCCAAAGCGACAGCTTTGGACGCAACCGGGAATTACACGCTAAGATGAATAAATGTGGGACAGAATAAATAATACCCCAGATTTCAGAAATAATACTTCTTTTTATGTGATAATATAATATAATGCTCTAATGACGGACGGCACATTAGGGCTCCCATAAAACCAGCGCCATGGCCGAAGCTGAGTGAGCTTCTTTTCACTGACCTACATGACATACCTACCTCACACACACCTGTACGCGGATACTTGTTTCCCGGCTTGAGCAACCAAATTATCACTCTTATTTACTTAATTTTTATCTCCTCTTCTCCTTTATCTTATAATGTTACATTTGCTGTTTCAGTTTTTGTTTTTTTTTATATGATAGGTGGCAGACGGAACGCCTGATGGTAAGCGGTTGCCGCGGCCCATTGACACCAGTGGAGTCACAAGTGCGCTGCCAACGTTTAAACCCCCACTATAATGTATCAATACGGGGAAACAACATTGTGTACTCACATATAAAAAAAGAAACTATTTTAAACCCCCCTTTCCCCCAGATGGGGCCTTTACCCTCACTCACGCAGCGAAAAACAGCACAATGCTGCTTCACGCCGGTTTTCTGTGAGGCCGTGGTATCACTCCGGTCATGGCTCGCCCGCGGTCAAATCTGTTTCTTTTCTTTTTTTTAATGTTTGATTTGATTTTTTGGTCTTTTTATCTTGTGATCTAGGCGTGTGTGAAAGAGACAAACTCACCGAATTGTTATGCCGCCTCAGATAGTGCGCGTGCGCGAACTCCTTGTCGCACTTGTCGCAGCGGAGCTTGGGCTTGCTGGGGTGCACGATCTTTTTATGCTTCTTGAGGCGCACGGCCGAGTGGAAGAACTTGTCGCACAGCTCGCACTTCACCTTCGTGTCCAGGGACGAGTGGACCTGTGGACCAAACGACAAGGTAAAAAAACATGAAGAAAGAAAGAAAGAAAACATATATTATTCTACATCACAACACAGGGCAGACAGCAGTAATAAACATAATTTGGCAGAAACAGATAACAATTAAAAGTAGATATAAAAAAAATAAAACAAAAATATATTCAATCATTTCCAGACAGTGCCAAATGAATAGTTGTCTGACGTCTAGATAAAGACCTTTTTTTCCCAGGGGAAAACCATCATGGCCGTCACCTTTCTACATGTAGGGAACCATGTGGCTGGTGGGACTCAAAACCTAATAAAACCCCTGGGATTGGTCCATCTCCGCGCAATCGGGTCGGAAACACCACAGCCGGGGGGACTAGACCGTACCGCAGTATAAATGGCCCTCACTCAGCTTAAATCACGGCCCAGACAAAGGCCGTGACGCTGGTTTTCAGTGAGACCAGCTGAGTGAGTGTCACGGACGCTTATCTAGTGTATTTTGTGTACTTAACCTGTATGTGTGTAATGTGGATATATAATACTTATATTTGTGTCTAAATATATCTACTAAAAATATCTAAATACACGAAAATAGAATTCTTTTTTTTTTAAATCGGTTAAAAACGTGATAATCTTCTTCTATACACCGTCATTTTTTTATCGTTTAATCCCGAAAACCTCATAGTCTCAAATCAACAAAATAAGCAAAAAAAAAACATGCTGTACATTATTATCGGGTAGATATTCTATTTTGTATGGAACAGCTGATTTGTTGTTTACTTATTTTGTTGATCTAAACCTATAATAAGGTTTTTGGGATGTAAACGATAGGACATTACAGAGTATAAAAGGAGAACCTGAGTGACTAAATGACTAGGCATGCACGCACAGCTCCAACTTATGACTCTTGAAACTTCAAATGTGTGAAAGGGGTTCCTTAAGGTGACGGGTAGGGCACACTAGCGACGCCAATCGATTTTAATTTTTAGCTACTACAAAACGAGTCGTATTGATAAAACAAGGACAACATTTAATATTTTAACATGTCCATATGTTTTTTATATGAAAATAGACATAAAATGAACAGACCCATATTTTTTATTTTCTGCAAAATTGTTCCATTTTCATGCATAAAATAATTATTGAAATCTTTTTATTTCTAAATAGACGTACAAGCGCCAAAGACGTCATCGGACGGCTGAATACAGCGATATTCCTTGCTATATTGTTTGATAAAAAAAAGGTAATACTGTCAAAGGAAATACTACTAGTGTCAAGATTGTCAAGTCATCATACCATCAAACGTTGGACAAGTTGTCTTCTTTTTTTTTTACAGTAACATGTCATGGGTTTGCCATTTTTAAATTTAAAACTATAATGTGCTAAGCAAAGAAATATTTTACATTCTGCCGTCCGATGACGTCATCTTACGTTTTTAGTTTTCAATTTTTTTAGTAAATAAGAATATAAAAATGAATAAATATATATTCGAGAGCAGCGGAAAAGTAAACAATGAAATGGTATTTTGTTTCAGAGCTTAGCAATTTTGAAATGTTGTCCATTTGGTGTTACAATCTCTCGCAAACACTTATTAACCATGCACAAATTTTAGGTCCAACGCGGACTCGAAATTGATTCACGCCAAAACCGGACACTTTTAGCGTGAATCACTTTTCGCGTACAAAACGGACCCAAATTTGTTCGATGGTATTTAATAACATAGTATAAGTGTTTGCCAAGAGGCTGTACCCGATATTGGTTTTGTAAAATAGACCTTGTTTAGTAGCTAGAAATTAATATAGTTGGCAGTTTCGCAAGTGTGCCATAACCGGTCACCTTGAAACAGTAAATGTAGGGTTATGAGTTGGTATAAGATAAGCAACCTTTGATGTAGGAATGTGAAAATTTTTGTATAGGACTGTTGCACCTGTTGAACCTATTAGATAAAAGTCCACCATCAGTCGCTTGCGATGGAACATGCCGCACTCGGTCTTCTACATAAGATTACGCGTAAAGACTCTCACTCTGCGAATGTGGCGTAGAGGAGGGTACAACGGAACACATTTCTTCAACTGTCGGAAATAACAATTTCGTTTGTTATGAATCCTACCTCGAAGATCCCTAGCCCCATCCTTTCCTCCTTCTCCATTTCCTTCTCAGTTTTATTGAATATTATGTAGATATATCAAATTGGATAATATTAATATCTATGTACACAAGTTCTCCACACATCCCTATAGAGCTGTGTGGGGTCCCCGGCAGAGTAGAATAGGCTCAAATCACTCGTACCGGGGGAGGTGTCGCGTGAGAGCGTAAAAGGCGGACTAAGGTAAAGCTGCTGGCATGATCATCAGCACCCAAGAAGGAAAACTCTGCAAAAAACTTATATTCAACCCTCGCCAACCCCGTCTGCCAAGGCGTGGTGAGTATGGGCAATTACCCTCATGTGATTGAGGGAGTGCCCGTGCCCCAGCAGTGGGGATTTAAATGGGCTGACGGATGGTAACAGTTTCTATGAAGCTCCCAGAATCTCCCAATTAACAAAGTTGTGTTGTCTAATGTGTATGTCAAGTGTACGGTTTGTTGTTTTCGCGTAGGTGTTTATTAATAACCCAAACTCAATTAATTGAACGAGAACCAGCTTATCCTACGACCAATTTTCTAAGGAAACGTGTCTCTTTAATCGCTTGACATTGGCATAATTGTCTCGTAAAAGCAATATAAAGCCATAAAAAAAAAGATAAATAGTCATAATTTTTGAACTAAGTGTGTTATCGTAGTGGAATAAATTTTGTGATAAATAAAAATATGGAAGAAAAACTACCCCTATAAATTTATAATTAAGTGAAACTTGAAGAAAATCTGTTTTTTTATTTCATAATTTTTGCATTTGTTTTACAATTTCAAATATATTTTTAATTTTTTTTTCCGTCGATGAAAATGGTGTGTCTGTTTATTGATTCGATATGTGCACTTATGAAAAATCACAATATAAATAACTGTGTAGAATTGACGACGACCCGTTGGAACAGTGGTAGTGAACGCTGCCTTTGGTTGCAAGGGTTGCGGTTCGATCCCCGCACAGTACAAACATTTCTGTGTATGAACATGCTGTTTATATTGGTAGGGTGTTTGGATGTATTATAAGGTATACAAAAAAAATACAAACTATATTATTTCAGTCACTTAGGTAAAGTATTGTACAATGGGTTTGATCTCCTTTTAAGCAATACTGCTTGTTTAGGAGAGGACCGCTCTTCAATATTGGTATCAGTTAGTATATTAAGTTATTAGATACATTTGACATTTGATCTTAAACATAAACATAAATAGTTATTAAGTGTGAGTGGTGATGGTTGGGTAATGTGTGTGTATGTAGTGTATGTGTGTGTGTTGTGTGTGTGGTGGTGGCGCGCTGCGAGTGGTGAAACTTGTAGTCTCTATCTGTGTCCCTTATTTTGACTAGTTGTAACAGGATTCGATTTTATCAAGGTGCTACCTATCCAGTCAATCAATGTAATTTGTCATTTGTATGAAAGTGTAAAAATCAAATTCTTTATTAATTTAAGTAAAGAAAATGAATGTCAACTATTCGTATCTAGCTATTCGATGTCATTTTACGAGAAGAATCACAAGAAATATTAGTTATCTTTTAATTGGTATTCAATATTCATATACAATTTGATTACTGACAGTATTATACATGTTTTCATTCGTTTAGATATGTTGGACTGGACACAGCTGATGTTGTGAAATATATATTTAAAAAAAAAGAATTGAACTTGTATAGATTGCAATAGTACCAACCTGCATATGCTCCTTCAGGTACTGGTCGTTCTTGAACTC
>JADPWL010003175.1:0-60001 GCA_019059595.1 Marasmia exigua | reverse complement strand
TCCCCGGCAGAGTAGAATAGGCCACCCTCACTCTTACCGAGATGTCGTAAAAACCGACTAAGGTAAAGCAGCTGGCATAATCGTCAGCACCTAGAGAAGGAAAACTCTGCATCTATATCAAAACCCTCGCCAACCCGTCTGCCAAGCGTGGTGAATATGGCAATTACCCCTCATGTGATTGAGGGAGGCCCGTGCCCCAGCAGTGGGGACTTAAATGGGCTGATGATGATGATGATGATGACTCACTCTTGTAAAGGTTGGAAGCTCTACACTGGAAGTTGTAGACGAGTACATCTACCTCGGACAAAAAGTCCAGCTTGGTAAGTCCAACTTCCAGAAAGAGGTCGAACGACGAATCCAACTCGGCTGGGCAGCGTTCGGGAAGCTACGCAGCATATTTTCGGCCCATCTACTGCAGTGTCTCAAGACGAAAGTCTTCAATGCGTGTGTGTTGCCAGTGATGACATACGGAACCGAAACGTGGCCGCTTACAATGTGCCGATTAATTAGGCTCAAAGTCACCCAGAGAGCCATGGAGAGCGCCATGCTCGGAGTCTCCCTGCGTGATCGTATCAGAAATGATGAGATCCGCAGGAGAACTAAGGTCACAGACATAGCCCAAAGGATTGCATGCCTCAAGTGGCAATGGGCAGGGCACATAGCGAGGAGAACAGACGGCCGTTGGGGCGGAAAGGTCCTCGAATGGAGGCCACGTACAGGAAGTCGCAGCCGTGGCAGGCCCCCCACAAGGTGGACCGACGATCTGACGAAGATCGTGGGAATCCATTGGATGCGGGCCGCACACGACCGATCTGTGTGGAGAACATTGGGGTATGCCTATGTCCAGCAGTGGACGTCTATTGCCTGAAATGATAATGAATGATGATAGTATGTCTGACCTTTGCAACAGGTAGTCTGACCAACTGGATGACGTGACGTTCAGTATAATTTCCGAATCATGTTTGTTCCCTCTCAATGTTATCTCTTACTAGGGGCGTCCATATATCGCGCATACGCGGTGTTCACATTGGCCGCCAGGCGTTTGCGTTGAGAGAGATTGAAATGAGACAGGTAGATGTTAAAAATAAGAATTGGTGTGCACGAAATGAATAAAGAAATAAAGAAAGGGCACGGTATGGAGAATTATACCAGGAAACAATTCCGCATTAATTATTATTAAAAAATACTGAACTACCAACCTTACTTACACACACACACACACAAAATAGAAACGTCGTCCATATATCGCGCATACGCGGTTTCACATTGGCCGCCAGGCGTTTGCGCGAGTTTGACAAGTTGTCAGAGAATGAGAGAGAGAATGTTAAAATTAAATTGGTTGAAACGAAATGACTAAAGAATGGAGAAATAATGATGGAGAATTATACCAGGAACAATTCCGCATTATATTTTAAAAAAGACTGAAATTAACAACTCTACTTGTTTTTTTTTACAGATGGAAACTGGAGGTGACGACTCCGACGGATCTGAACCGGCAGGTTGTGAAGAGTGACTACACCAGCGTGAGGATACCAGAGCTTGACTTTGAGATACCCTCACAGAGCCAGAAAGGAGGTAAGGATTATAAACTTAGAATAGTTATTTGCGGGATTTCTACCATGTACCTTATTTTTGAGTTTCCGATATTTCGGCACTGTTGCAAGCGCCATGGTCACGGAGTAACTGAAGTGTTTGCAGGAGAAGGATGCCGCCTAGGCGCAATCCATCTGTGGCACCCTTCATGGGCGAGTCGTACTCTCACTTGGCCTTTTTAGCGTTCCGTAACCAAATGGCAGTAAACGGAACACTTATAGATTCGTTATGTCTGTCTGTCTGTACGTCCATCCGTTCGTCCGTCCGTCCGTTTTTCACAGCTACTTTTCTCCGAAACTATAAGAACTATACTATTGAAACTTGGTAAATAGATGTATTTTTTTAACCGCATTACGATTTTTACCCAAAAATTTAAAAAATAAAAATTGGGGGATCTCCATACTTGAAACTGTAACTCAAAAATCTTTTTTTCATCAAACCCATACGTGTGGGGTATCTATGGATAGGTCTTTAAAAATTATGTTGAGGTTTTTAACATATTTTTTTCTAAATACAATCTTAAAGTGGTTGCCCCCCAACCCCCCCCTTTAATAAATGAATTATGAATAAAAAAAAATATGATGTACATAATCGTGAAAACTAACAACGAAAATTGGTTTGGACTAGATCTAGTAGGTAGTTTTTTTTAATACATTATAAACCGTAAACCGCAATTTACCACATATCTTACTTCCTGCTACGGAACCCTTCAAGGGCGACAACCCACCACCTCCCATGGCCATACCAACACTATGGTTATACTGGCCGAATCGTGGGAGATGTGCGCGGATATTGCGTGTCCTTGGGACTATTGCACTCCTACGCGCACAATGGACAACATTTCATATTTTTAACATGTCCATATTGTTTTTTTATATGAAAATAGACATAAAATGAACAGACCCATATTTTTTCTTTTTTTCAAAATTTGTCCATTTTCATGCATAAAATAATGATTGAAATTCTTTTTATTCTAAATAGACGTAAGCGCCAAATGACGTCATCGGACGGCTGAATACAGCGATATTCCTTTGCTTATCATTGTTTTAATAAAAAAAAAGGTACTACTGTCAAAGGTAAATAATACTAGTGTCAACATTGTCAACGTCATTCATACATTCAACCTTGACAAGTTGTCTTTTTTTGACAGTTACATGTCATGGGTTTGGCATTTCGTAAATTTAAAACTATAATGTGCTAAGCAAAGAAATATTTTACATTCTGCATTTTTTTTCTCAATAAATAAGCAATATAAAAAATGAATAAATATATATTCGAGCAGCGGAAAAGTAAACAAAGAATTGGTATTTTTTGTTTCAGAGCTTAGCAATTTTGAAATGTTGTCCATTCTTGACTCCCTACAAGTTATCAATCTACGTCCTTGTCCCTAATATCCCTGCGACCTAAGACCCTTCAAGGGCGACAACCCACCACCTCCCATGGCCATACCAACACTATGGTTATACTGGCCGAAGTCGGACTCGCACCGGGCCGGTTTTGTATTATTTTGTTGTGTCGCAGAGGTGACCACGGTGGAGGGCATCATCGCGCGCGCCGTGGCCGGCCTCACGCAGGACCAGGCCGCGCGGCGCGAGCAGCACCCCGAGGCCGCTCAGCAGATCGACGCCTTCGTCAGCCGGCTGCAGGTAAGGTTTCTGGGCCTATTTGTGATGGATAACAATCATATCTTCTTAACAAATATATCTTCTCTAACCTTATAACGTATCTATAAGTAGTATATTTTATATAATTTGTGTAGGTTATATTGTATTTTAGTTAGGTAACATTCGTATATATTAGTGTATGATAACCAGTGATCGGAGTAGGTAGATAGTTCATTGACCGCAAACATAGATGTTAATATGGACATGCCCCGGGATTCTGACTATGATCCAGGGATTAAAATAAATAAAATTTTATTTTAGAGTGAAATATGTAACGCATTTTAATCATGAAAGGGCTTATCCGTAAACGTTCGATACCACCATATTTACTTACAGTTAGTTTATTCCTTTCTATCTAATGTACAGTCAGTATCAGATCGAGTTACCCCCCCTGCAGTGGAAAAATAGCACTTGTGCCCAAGACATAAGGACGGTTCATAGGTTAATAGGGGTAACTTGACGTGACGCCGTGTGTAGGTATCTTGAATTTCGAAAGAATTGGCGAAGGGTGAGTATTTTCAAAAGGGAAGCCGGAATATGAAATTAACTTACCAAAATGCTCAGCATGCCCATGGATACCCGTGACATCATTGGAGTCACAAGTGCGCTGCCAACCTTTAAACCCCACTTTCCCCCGACTTGGGCCTCCGGTACCCCCACTCACGCAGCGAAACACAGTACAGTGCTGCTTCACGCCGGTTTTCTGTGAGGTCGTGGTACCACTACGAACGAACCGGCGCATTCATGCCGATGCGTGGCTCTCCCACGGTCATATGTTAAAGTCGAAAAAAAATATATTTTGATTGGCGCGGCCTAATTTTACTACATGTTTTTTGTTTTCAAAACTTAGAGAACGAAGTCTTGTTCGATAGCAAATAATCTGTGCGACAACAATATATCAGTATTAATGACATTTTTAACCGACGACCGACATTAAGATGACTTCAGCACAACACACAATACAAAAATTAATCCAATTCACCACAATTCAACACCAAAACAAATAAAATTCGACAAAACGAAAGCAACAAGTTGTTTACAATTAGCATTATCCGCCATTAAATAAAAATTAAAAAGCAAGGGAAATAAAAATATAGTACGCTCCTGTTATGATTTAATACCGTGCTACATTCATTCTTAATTCGGTATCATTACAATTTTACTTCTTTCTCGCTTGCACCTGTGCGTTGGTAATTAACCTATCTCTATAACAAGCCGATAGGCATCGAGTTATTTTTAAGTAAATTTGCGCGTGCTAAAACGAGACGGAACATGACGATCTATACACATAAATGAAAAGGACAGATGCTCAGTATGAGAATTTGTAGTATAAAGAAGTAACTCGGTATTTTACCGGCTTGCCACCTGCATTATTCGCGTTGCTCATCAAGTTTTGTAGGCGTTAAGTCTATAATTCAAACTATTTGAACTATATAAGTGTGAATTTAACAGATAAAAATATCGTTGGCCCATAGATTCGATTTTTCGTAAGGGAAGCCGACGGGAATCGGGTTGTATGGACTCTTCGCCACTGCTACTTACTCCGATCATTGATGATAACATTTTTATTTATTATCTAGATATATGTATTTATTCTATAAATTTACTACATCAATGTTCAAAATCAAAAGGATTGCACCACCCTCCCCTCTTCTATGCAATGTCCTTTACCCGAAGGTTGTCTGGTAGAGATCGCTCCCAGCGATAAGACCGCCTAAATTGTACATTGTATCTCTGTATACCTAGCTTTTAAGTTTTGTTTGGTGTGCAATAAAGAGTATCTATCTATCTATCATATTTATACAATGTCATTTTTTCTTTTCTGACTCGCACTTCCTTACCTTTTTTCAATTCGCTATACTTTTCCTCTACCCTGAGGTTGTCTGGAAGAGATCGCTATTAGCGATAAGACCGCCTACATTGTACTAAAGTCGGATTATCAATTAGATGGAGTAAACTGAAAGATGCAAATGTCAACATTTTGTCATTTTTCATTCTGCAATTATATGGGAATGGATTCGGCGGGTAGGGCTAAAACATGCCGCATGGGCTGATGCAATTCAATGGTTTTAAATTAGTGTCTAGTGGTTTTTAGTGTTCAAATTTGGTGTTTATTTATGCAGTGAAGTGCCGCAAAGTGATCCTAATAATAAGAATCGTTGGATTGTATCGTTTTAACACTGCTATTGTGTGTCGAGTGAGATGTCTCGTGGCAACTTGCTTGGACCTAATAGAGTCTTAAAACCCGCGATTGCATATAGAGTGAATCCGTAAGATAAAACGTAAAACACCGGCGTTTTATTGAGTGACTGTGACTTTGACTGACTTCGACTGTTGACTACCTACTTATTCTCAATAAGTTACTTGACATTGGCGAATTATCTTCTGGTAGAGCCATAGTAAAAAAAAATTATGGGAATGACACATTGACATTGTTAGTTTACTTCGTCTAATTAATGATTCCGATTTTATTTATTTATTTATTGATAAAGATTTACCAACAACATATCAGTTTGCACACACAATACCAGTACAAGGGTGCCTTAACTAAAAGATATGCCTATTATAGGTAAATACAGCATTATTGAACTTAATTACGACTAAAATATAGTTGTATTAGGTAAATTATCTAATAAGTATTAATTTTTATCTACAACTCACAATCCTTCAGCTTATCATTACACTTCCGCTTATATGTATGGATGAAATCATGAAAAATATCTATGTTATGATCCTTTGTGTCATTATATGAGCGCATACACCGGTATAAAGGTGCACACCTACCCAGGTTGATTCTACAATGAGGCAAACTAAAAAGATTTCTAGAAGGATGCCTGGGGTTGTGGTAAGGGACGGATATATCAACCTGTTGTAGGAGACCAGGACAACTCAAGCTACCATGAACGAGCTTATGCAACAAAACCAGATCCAGATTTTAGTATAATACCATAGACTAAGAACTGTAAATTTAATGCAATAATGTCTATGTTGCGATTATATAAAAGAAGTTGGGTTTATCTGACTTTTTCTTTATTCCTTCCTTCCTTCAACTTAGTACGTACAATCAGAGAGCAGAGACAGGAAAACGGATGTCACGAAAAGTAATGTTGCCACACAAAATTAAATTATCGTTAAAATTATTACCTATTATGTTATGTCAAATGGTTAGTGTTGCCATATACATTTTATTTTATTGCTATTTTTAACAGTCTATCTATCTAACATCAAAAATAACTTAAACTCGTCCCATGCTAATCTGTACTTAATTGCATAGTAATAGAGTCCCTCTTGTTGACTTGTTAATACATTTAAAGCACCCTCGGAGCTCAGGCAGGGAGACGGTTGATATAAGAGACCAGTTCCGTCTTGACTTGTTGCGTTTTATTTTGAACTGCCAAACCTAGGCAGGCGGCCCGGGGTCATTGTCCCGGTGACACGCTTTGCTTGCGCGATGCAAAAATGCATAGTGCCATCTACCGGAACAATGACGAACCGCCTGCTTGTTTACTTTGAACATGTAGACGTTCATTATACGAATATTTCGATGTTGAATCCTGAGGGATGACTGTCAGTTCAGTCGTGCCCATACTCGTATGTTGTCGTCTGTACACTGCCCCCATTATGTGAACATTCGTAGTCTCCTATAAACGATTAATAAACATATCGTTTAGTAACAGTAAACACAACCTGTGCGGATAAAGAATGCGCACCCCACGAGTGCGAGTATAGACGCAAATAGTGTGCGAGCGAGAAGTGAATAGATGCGCCGCCATTTCTGATCCCATTCTTTATCCGCACAGGTTGTAAGTGTATTATTGACTCCCATAAATCCAATTATTTGACTGTTGCCACGGAAAGCTATGAAATGTGTTAATATGGTTATTCATTGAAAATTTCGGCTGGTTGGGCAGAAAGGTCCTCGATTGGTGGCCACGTGCAGGAAGTCGCAGCCGTGGCAGGTCCCCCACAAGGTGGACCGACGATCTGGTGAAGGCCAATCAAAACCGTTTATGGTCACGTGGTTCCAAATTGATTTTATTTTGTTTTATTGTTAATTCCTTTTTAAGGCTATAAACTACGCGGATGACTCTAAATACATCTTTATCTTTTACTGTCAAATAGCCTATATGTACCTATATTAACCTACAAATAAATAGTTATAATATTTTTAATGTATGTGGGATTGTGAGCGAAATAAAACCTTATACTTTTCTTAAATTACTTCTTTATTTTAACTTTTGCGTACACACGTTTTCACCGCCTCCACAGAACTCGCCATCTTCCTACGTCACACTGGTGACGTGTTCTATCTCTTTCATACATCATACTTTCTGTTCACCTTACTCACTCACTCATATACGTCATTCTTTCTGTACCTTTCACACGTTAGTATTTCTATCATGCATCTCATTCTTACCTACGTTCCTTTTCCCACATGTGTGATGATTTGAAATTGCTGTATGTATACAAACCTGTGCACATAAAGATGTTTTGAATTGGAAAGGTTCAAAATAATAATACTATGACGAGCAGACGGATCCCCTGATGGTAAGCGATTACCGCCGCACATGGACACCCGCGACACCAGTGGAGTCACAAGCGCGCTGCCAACCTTTAAACCCGCCTTTCCCCTGGATTAAGCCTCCGGTAACCTCACTCACGCAGCGAAATAGCACAGTGCTGCTTCACGTCGGTTTTCTGTGAGGTCGTGGTATCACTCCGATCGAGCCGGCCCATTCATGCCGAAGCGTGGCTCTCCCACGGTCGAAATGTAATAAGTTTTGATAGATACGTCACAGCCGTGTGGTCCCTGGTAGAGTAGAATAGGCCACCCTCACTCTTACCGAGGTGTCGTAAAAGGCGACTAAGGTAAAGCTGCTGGCATGATCATCAGCACCCAGAGAAGGAAAACTCTGCATTTATATCAAAACCCTCGCCAACCCGTCTGTCAAGCGTTGTGAGTATGGCAATTACCCCTCATGTGATTGAGGGAGGCCCGTGCCCCAGCAGTGGGGACTTAAATGGGCTGATAATGAATGATGATGATGAGATACGTCAAATGATGGAATCATTTTAATTCGAAATCACATTCTGTCGATAGTGGTTTGGTTTTATAATAAGTCTTTACCTATGAAATTGTTTTTTTATACATTCGACGAGATGTTATCGATGAATTGTAATTCGACGAAACGTGTATCGAAATGGAGTAGTGAACCCAAAAAATATTGACTAGTGCTCTAGTGTAATCCAGTGTAATTGGGCCCCCAGGACCTCCGCAACGTGGAGAAGCCGTGGACCCTGGAGCTGGAGGACATCAGCGGCAACACGTTCGTGGAGAACCCGTGCGCGCCGCGCCTCGACCGCGCCTGCGCGCGCCTCGACTTCCGCCGCAGCGAGGCGCAGGACAAGGCGCTGGGGATCTTCTCCAGGGAGGAGGTGAGGGTGGATTGATTAGTCATCATCAATGATCGGAATAGGTAGAGCTATTTTTGCTACTTGCGATTTTTGCAAATAATATGGCCTGGAATCCACAGATGAACCACAGATGAATCTTAACTTATAATTTAGTTTAGTCAAATTTAAATAATTATTGTATGGGATTTCAGACACTAGAACATTAGTGTTTTTTGTAAGCATAATCCAGTTTCTAAAATGAAATTCGGTTGGATTTCTATCATTTGTACCACCTAAAAATAAAATAAAGTCATTTTTATCTAATTGTGATATTTCAGACAAATAGGATAAGAGTAGGTCTTGTATTGCAGCCCCCTGCTTCCAGTAAGAAGTCACTGTATAGTTGTCTCCTATGAGCTTTTGTGAATATCTTTGGATATCCCGTCCCTGTTGATCGCCTATAATAAGCACCCTTTTTTTCCTAGTGCTGTTGACCTGCTTGTTAGTAGTAGATCCATTTCTAACGCGTTGGTGGTGGCTTGAAGTTACCGGAACCTGTGGTTTTGCACCAAAGTCGACGAGTGTGGCCATATCCACTTCTGTGCTATTGCTGGTTTTATCGCGTGTGTTGAAAGGTTTTATATTGTCCCCAGCTTCGCATGATAAGCTCCTCTGAATAGTATCGAACGTTAATTCCCTTGAGGATGTTTTGGGTAAACCTATTTTCATAAGAGAATTGTTCAAGTTTTTTCTATATTGAGGGGAGTAGAATTTTACAGTAGACTGGTTTCTTCCAATGTAATAGGAAATGTTTTCTGTAGGTTTATGTTGGTCTGTCTTCGACTTACTTTCTTCCAATTCAGTAGTTGCCATTTTAAGTTCCAATGTCAGTTTATTTACCACTGCTCTCAAATCAGTAATCTCCCGGTTTGTCAATAATAATTGATTTTTTAATTCTTTTACTTGTGTTTTCAATTGTAATTCTGTACTGGTTGCACTGTCATCTAGCAACGATGAATTTGGTACCTATAAATCTAGACCTATAAACCTAGACCTATAAACCTAGACCTATAAACCTAGACCTATAAACCTAGACCTATAAACCTAGATCCGTTTTAGATACCTATAAACAATTTTGCCATTGAGTTATTTTCATACAAATAATGCTATAGCAGATATCCAGGTGAGACGTTTGCTCGTTTGCCTCTTTTTCTCATAAAAAAAGTATTTTAAGTCACGGGTACGGAACACTAACGACGCCAATGTTAGCAAATAAACTGGATATCTTTTTAACAATTTCGAAGCTTCTCGGAAAACACATATACTTTTTATTTAATACTTATACTTAACTTTGAGTCTGCTTTTATACTTGAAATTTGAATTACCGCCAAAATGGCTACTTAAGGCGTAAATCCAAATTTCGAGTGCAAAAACAGATCGAAAATTAGTGCACAATTATTAAATAAATAGTATAAATGTTTGCTTAGAGACTTCCGCTCTGAAATTGTTTAAAATAGATCCGGTTTAGTAGCTAACAATTTAAATCGATTCCGTCGCCTTAACTTGACAGTGTGATTTCAAAGTTACTCCCTACGGAATCGGGTAAAAGTTTGCAACGGTGCATGTTATTTCTGTGATGCAGGTTTCGGACTCGCCCCCTCCCCTGACGGACGCCGACGCGCTGCTGACCCCCGCCGACCCCCAGCAGTGCAGCTACGAGCGGCTCCAGGCCGACGAGGTCATCCAGTTCCGGACCAACTGCCCGGAGTGTGATGCCCCCGCTGACACCAACATGAAGCTCACCAGTGAGTCACTCACGCACCAGCCTGTAGCCACTGCCGGACACAGGCCGACTCCAGCAGTGCAGCTACGAGCGGCTCCAGGCCGACGAGGTCATCCAGTTCCGGACCAACTGCCCGGAGTGTGATGCCCCCGCTGACACCAACATGAAGCTCACCAGTGAGTCACTCACGCACCAGCCTGTAGCCACTGCCGGACACAGGCCGACTCCAGCAGTGCAGCTACGAGCGGCTCCAGGCCGACGAGGTCATCCAGTTCCGGACCAACTGCCCGGAGTGTGATGCCCCCGCTGACACCAACATGAAGCTCACCAGTGAGTCACTCACGCACCAGCCTGTAGCCACTGCCGGACACAGGCCGACTCCAGCAGTGCAGCTACGAGCGGCTCCAGGCCGACGAAATCGAGATACTACTCATCTTAACGTGTAATGGACAATACGACAAAAAGATATATTAGCATTTTTAAATGACTATGATTTCTTTAAAAAAGGAAATTAGAATTTTAAGAAAATTTGCATATTTCTGGAGGCTTGTTAAACGATTAACTAAAAGGACATTTTTGACATCGCTTTACATTAAAATTATCATTATAGTACATATATACTTTCATATTTATAGGAAGAAGTTAGTATGTTTGTATGAAAATTAGGTCCTGAGTCTAATTTTTCTTTTAAGAACTATAGGCTATCGCTGGACCACAATCTTGACGACCCGTTTGGAACAGTGGTAGTGAACGCAGCCTCTGGTGCAAGGCTTCCGAGTTCGATCCCCGCATTGTACAAACATTTGTGTGCATGAACATGTCTGTTTGTATTGGTCTGGGTGTTTACTATATATTATAAGTATGTATTTACATAAGAAAAGTATTATATGTATATATTTGTAACCCTACTGTTGGTTCTGATATCCGTAACACGGGTGCTTGAGCTACCTATCTCGGAGTCGGAACAATGTATGTGATGTTGTCAAAAAAAATAATCTCACCTGATGGAAAGTGACGATGAGGTCTAGGATGTAACGCGTTCGCCTAGAAGATGCTTTCACTCTTGCCTTAAAGATGTCCAGATTGTAGTGGTCCAGGAATTTGTTGCTCACGAGTGTATATCATAATTTAAATTATCTACACTTAATTAAGAAATCGCATAAATTTAACGCATTTTGACAGGCTTTATTATATGTATAGCATTAAAGAAAATTAAAAAGTTAGGGTGTTGCGTAATAATCTTTTTTTTTTCACTTTATGCAACGGGTAAATTTCTTAAATGATAACATTAGGACAATGTTATCATCATTTATACAGCCAAAAAAATTAGAAACTCCATAGGGTGCCATAGAGTTAGGGTTGCATTGTTGCGCGCGCATTGTAGAGTGTTTTATGGGGTGTCATTTCTAACTTTTTTGGCTGTATAAATGATGATAAATTTGTCATTAGACATGTGTAACTCTTTAATGATACGACTCAGTGATCCGACTCAGCCAAATGATGCACAGTTCCGAATCTCTAATGTTCATTCCGAATGCATCATTCGACTCAAATGGATCTCGAGTCCGAGTGAGCGGAATGATCCGAATGAGCTGAATGATCCGAGTGAGCCGAATGATCCGAATGAATCACGGATCTATCTGAGAGTAGATGTTCCAAATGAAGCGTTTCACTGTTCCGCATCTCTGCACTGATCCAGATGCAAATGTTCCATTCTTTTGAAAGACACGTTTTTTCCAAGTCTAATTGTAATTTAAGAAATTTGCCTGTTTCATTTAAGCATTTGTAATTCCTCTGTGGTCTGATATCCGTAACACAAGTGCTTAAGCTACTTAGTAGGTACGGAATCAGGTAAATGTATCAAATGTTGTATGAATTTATTTATTTAATGAATTTTTAAATTACAATATTACTTGTTGATAGAAATCCCGCACTTCAAAGAGGTGGTCATTATGGCGACCATTTGTGACGCTTGCGGACATCGCACCAACGAGGTAATCTAGACTATTTATAAACAGTAGACGTGTGTAACTCTTTATTGAAACGACTCAGTGATCCGACTCAGCCAAATGATACACTGTTCCGAATCTCTAATGTTCGCTCCGAATTTATCATTCGACTCAAATGGATCTCGAGTCCGAGTGAGCCGAATGATCCGAATTCATAGCGAAAGAGTGATCTGTGTCCTTTTCGGGGCGAATAGGTAACCGTCTTTCCATGTATTACGCGGGGAAAAGAGACAGATATACAAATAAACGTTTTATCTATCTTATCTAAGATATATTAGATGGCACAGCAGGATGGGATTGATTATTCATTCGTAATAAAATCAATTAATCACGGATCAATCTGAGAGTCGGATGTTCCAAATGATTCAAATTAAGCGTTTCACTGTTCCGCATCTCTGCACTGATCCAGATGGAAATGTTCCAATCTACACTAATATTATAAAGAGGAAATATTTGTATTTTTGTATGTTTGTAATGAATAAACTCAAAAACTACTGGACCGATTGCAATAATTTTTACACCATTAGAAAGCTGCATTATTCAGAAGTAACATAGGCTATATTTTATCCCGGTACGGGAAGTAGTTCCCTCGGGACGCGGGTGAAACCGCGTGAAACAGCTAGTCTTCAATAGATTGGAACATTTGCATCTGGATCAGTTACTTTCAGTCAGATCAGTACAGATCAGATACGTTTTTGCCAGATCTTTCTTCCAGGCAACCTTTGAGTATTTATGTGTAAGGCATGCTTGAGAATGTTTGACTGCAATCGCTAGATTCGTAAATTAGAGATATGAGGTTTTTAAAATGTAGTTTATCGAAGTATTATTAGAATTTGAGATTTCTGATTATATTATCTGGTTTGCAGGTGAAATCCGGCGGTGGCGTTGAAGATAAAGGAGTGAGATTCGAAGTGAGAGTGGCTGGTAGAGAAGACTTCTCCAGGGATATACTCAAGGTGTGTATTCAATCAATCAATCAATAATCAGAATAGAAGAGAAGAGCGTACTCTTTTTTTATAAAAACGGCAACACATCTATTTTTCTGGTTTCGTGGATGTTCATGGGACGCGTTGATAACTTTTGGCGTGACCCGCTAGCTCGTCTGTCGTTTCTAGCATTTAAAAAAATCAGGTTTACAGTACATTTTACAGTTTAGATCAAAACGTACATTATTATGTAAATATTATGTCTTTCATTGAGCAGTCTCAATGAAAGACATAATATTTACCTATATTTTGATGAAATACGAATATTTTGTACAGTCACGAGCTTTAATTTGGGACCTACCTTTGGGTTGAATGTCGTGTAGCAAACCTTCGCTATTAAGAGCTAATATTTTAACGTGTCTAAGTCATAATATTTACCATCGACAACTTAACTTTTCTAGGGGCAACTGTGCAAAAACGTCAACTTGAGCGAGGGCATACGATCATTACCGATCTTTTCCGAGTAATGGTTACGTGGGTATTAACTTTTTGGGCCTGTGTTGGCGCAAATAAAGAAAGAACAATACTCAAATGTCAATTGATATAATATGTCAGCTCGCCAACTGAACCGACAAAATAAATTCATCCTTATGTGGTAGAAATACCCCTTATCCGCACGAAGCGATTTGCTTCCACATTGAAATGAAATGAAATGAAGTTTATTGTATATATAATGGGGACGGCTAAGGAATGGAACTCTCTGCCGAGATCTGTTTTTCCTGACCACTATAATCTGGCCATCTTTAAGGCAAGAGTGAACAGGCATCTTTTAGGCAAACGCTTATCATCCTAGACCTCATCGTCGCTTTCCATCAGGTGCGATTGTGGTCAAGCGCTGGCTTATTGACCAAAAAAAAAAAAAATTTCTTGACTGACATTGACACGAGTGATACAACATGCTTTTTGCAAAGAGGTTATCGTTTGGTGATACTTAGTGCGGTTTAAGATTAGCTGCGGGATTTTTATTTTATTTTTATTTATTTTCTTTATTGTAAGGAAACATACAGTACTTAAAATAACACTATATAACACACAAAAACATAATCTTAAACCAATTAAGTTTCCACTAACAACTAATATCATAAAAACCGCAACATGATGTTCGTAATATAAACAAAAAGGAATAATTGAGCAATTGACAAATATCTACTTTGTAAAATCAGGAGACAATTTACCCACAACAGCCTTTTTGAACGCTCGAAGTGTAGTGTTAAATATATCTAAGTCACAAAAATCGCTGTTATAATTACGACAGTTTAATTTTAGATTTAAAAAGGTAGTCTAATTTCCCTAAAGTAGCCCATCCCAGCTGGATCCTCCTCGTGACCTCTTTTACTTGTGCTCCTGTGGGTAGACCACCTGCCCGATGGTCCGACGATATTGTGACGGCAGTGGGGAAACGATGGATTAGGCTGGCAAGGGACCGAAGGGAATGGTGATAAAGAAGATGCCTATACTCGGCAGTGGGTGGATGTGGGCTGATATGATGATGATGATGATGAAATAAAAGAATTATTCCTACGTATTTATTTATTTATTATTAACATACAATTGCATAACATTATAGTTTGATACCAAAGCGTTATACAATTCAATAATATTCATATATAAAGTTTTTCGGTAAATATAGTCTAGGTACTCACATGCGAACAGCATACCCGAAAAATCAGGATGCCAATCACAGTAAATAGTCAAACGCCTAACGAAAATGGCCAGTCAAATAAATAAAATATCAAAAAAAGTAAATAATACAATACGAATACAATGTTAAAAATATTATCTGTCAAACAAAATTAATTACATAGTCAAGTAAATGTCAACATATTTTGACATTTATTAAATGTCAAAATATTTTGTTACAAAAAATTATAATAATTACTTAGTAATTTATCACCAGAACAATATGAAGGGAGAAGCACGGCTGTACTGTCGTAGTATGAGTATATCTAAAGGCAGCTATCATTGTCGATACGAGTATATTAACGACGATATTATTTGGAACAGTGGTAGTGAACGCTGCCTCTGATACAAGGGTTGCGGGTTCGATCCCCGCACAGTACAAACATTTGTGTGCATGAGCATGTCTGTTTGTATTGGTCTGGGTGTTTCCTATGTATTATAAGTATTTATTTACAAAAGAAAAGTATTATATGTATATATTTGTAATTCCGCTGTTAGTTCTGATATCCGTAACACAGGTGCTTGAGCTACCTATCTCGGAGTCAGGTCAATTATGTGATGTTGTGAAATATTTATTTATTTATTTATACTCCAGTCGTGAGCGAGTATCCGAGCCATATCTCCTCATCATCGTCATCATTGCAGCCAATAGACGTCCACTGCTGGACATAGGCCTCTCCCGAGATCTTCACCAGATCGTCGGTCCACCTTGTGTACGTGGCCTCCACTCGAGGACCTTTCCGCCCCAACGGCCGTCTGTTCTCCTCGCTATGTGCCCTGCCCATTGCCACTTGAGGCATGCAATCCTTTGAGCTATGTCTGTGACCTTAGTTCTCATGCGGATCTCATTATTTCTGATACGATCACGCAGGCAGACTCCGAGCATAGTCCTCTCCATCGCTCTCTGGGTGACTTTGAGCCTAATTAATCGGCACATTGTAAGCGGCCACGTTTCGGTTCCGTATGTCATCACTGGCAACACACACGCATTGAAGACTTTCGTCTTGAGACACTGCGGTAGATGGGCCGAAAATATGCTGCGTAGCTTCCCGAACGCTGCCCAGCCGAGTTGGATTTGTCGATCGACCTCTTTCTGCAAGTTGGACTTACCAAGCTGGACTGCATATACCCTATAATGACACATGGTATGGTCTCCGTCAGTCGGAGACGTGCAGCATGGAGATCCCGGCGCTGGAGCTGGAGGTGGGCGGGCGCGCGCTGGGCGGGCGCTTCACCACGGCGGAGGGGCTGCTGCGGGCGACCGTCGACCAGCTCCGGCTGTGCCCCGGCGTGCTGGGCGACGCGCCCGGCCTGCAGGGGGACAGCTTGAAGCAGTGAGCTGCTATTTCATTTACTTGTGTTTTTTTATAGTGACCGTCTCGATGGCGCAGTGGGTAGTGGGTCGCACCTTAAGGCGACGGGTAGCCCTAACTAGCGACACCATTCGTTTTTAATTGTTAGCTACTAAGCCGGATCTATTTTCAACAATTTCGGGGTTACAACCCCTCGGCAAACACTTAGACTATTTATTAAATAACCATGCACAAATGTTTGGTCCGCATTTGTGCATGGTTATTTAATAAATAGTATAAGGGTTGGCCGAGAGGTTGAAACCCCGAAATTGTTTACAATAGATCTGGTTTAGTTGCTAAAAATTAAAATCGATTGGCGTCGCTAGTATGCCCTACCCGTCACCTTAAGGTGGTCCGTTTCCTATACAAACTTGTCTTACAGGAATACTTACAGGCAGAAGCTTGAATATGGTTGAAATGTCTTTTAAAAAATTATATATGTGTGTCTATTTACGCGAATGGTGTAATCTTTCATGTTTAAAACATAAACAAAGTATAATTACGATTTTAAAAAACGTAGCAATTTGAGAAATCGCTTGAATGTGTGTGTGCTTGAAACGAATGCAATCTCTCGTAAAAACGGCGACATCTATACGAATCTAGTTAAATTTCCAAGATGGTAAGCTATGTTTGCTTAGCTAAACGAACTGGCTATCGAACAGATGGCGCTGAACTGCAATAAAAATATGCATGATATTTTAGCGATTTGTTAATTTATATTCATAATATATTAAAAATTGTATCATTTTATTGCTATAATAAAACACAAAATGCAAAAAAGGTCACACACTTTGACTTTACATTGATAAGAAATAATAGTAGCTTTTAAGTGCGACCGTCTGTCTACCCGCTGGGCCATCGAGGCATAACATTATGTCACAAACTAAGTAGAAGATACTATGCATTATGTGTTAGCGACGTTGCCGCTTTTACGCGTCGTTGCCATATTTCTATAGCACCAATTTCTTCAACTTGAAATTATTTCGGGATTTTAGATTGCTCCTTTACTGGGTTGCCAGAAGGTACTATTCCTGAAATTCTTGGTAAAATTTAGTCTTTCATTTTTTTAGTTTCCTTTTTTTTCATTGGTTCCATAGGAGAAATATTGTGAAGTGAGTGTACATGAAACGAACATGCAATTTATATACGCATCCAGGAACGAAATACAATTGATCTGTCAAAAAGAGCAAAAATGTACTGGGATTAACACATTGCCATCTCTGTCAGTTTTAGTCTGCATAGTAAAAAAACAGAGTTTAGCTTGGTATTGGCTGTCTAAAATCGCCGTGAGACTGGGGCCAGAAAATTAGTCTGTATATTTATGGACAGGAATTTGGGGACAAATACAAAATCGTACCTGGCAACTATGACTCAATCTAGCATCGCGGCATCGTCCGAAGTGCGATCCTGTTTACGCTTTACAAAATGTACCTACCGCTAATTTCCAAAACTTTTCAACTAAAAAATTCAACTGTAAAGTAATAAAATTTTAAGAAATACCTACTTTATTGTTACAAATGATTGGTCAATAATAGTGCATACATAATTATTTCCAATAACTTAATTATAATATATTTCTAAGGAATGATAAACCATTTGCTGTAACGGAACGTAATCTAATTTTTTGTGATAACTAGTGTTGTGTATGCATCAATCCATTCAACGCTAAAATAAATAAATATCGATATTCATAGCCTTGGTTTGGTAGGTGCATTGTTGAAGAAATTTAAATACAAACATTGACATCTGCAGTTCGCGCGAAACGTAACAGCCACGCGCTATCCGTACTTATCTGATAATATATAATATGTAGTACAACGGGTAGGCCAATACAGCAGAATTGGATGGAACTCTGCATCAGCTACTCTCGGCTCCGTTCGGGTTCCGAGACAAAAGTATACGTACAAGTACAACCAATTATTTTTTTAGTTTTAGTGAAATTACTGTATTTAGTGTCGAATGTTGCTACGAATTTTCTATGAGCGAACGGTTTTTTTGAGTGATATTGAATCAAGTTCGTCAGGGTACAAAGTTAGGAACTCATCTGTGCAATTTGTTGTTTACGTCGCGTAGTGTTAATCAAGCGGCAGTGTTTTAAATATTCGAATGTTAAGTGATGAGTTTAGAGGATAAAGTCCAATGTGGATTGATAAATAGTGATTCCATTGGTAATGTATTGGCCTTAAAGTTATGGGAACTCGTGATAAACACTTGGAATTAAGAGTCAAATGTAACTCTTGTGGTCATTTATTGAATTAAGTATAAAAAGTTAAGCTTGGTAAGTACATACCTACCAATTGAACTTACTTTTCGTGCTACTTTTAACTTCTACTACCTATGATAATATTATTTTTAAAAAGTGATAGTCTGTATTTTAAAATTTAATAGTATTTTTCCAATAAAATGTATGCTATGCTATGATGATAAATTTTCATTTGAATAATGCTTTTATCGATAAATTGCCAGCTTCTCTGATAGCAAAATAAACAACTCTACTCGTACTTTTTCAAACAACTTTTTTTCATTCTGTCTGAATTTCTGACTGACTTGTTCTGATCGTTGTTTAGGTATTGTATGCAATTTGATTGACTTTCCTATATTGTGCTGATTTTTTTGATAGTTTTGTTTGAGATGAAGTGAGGAGCTGGGTGTTCACAATGGACTTAGGAAGGACAAACAAATCGAGCTTTTTAATGTGTTACTCTCTTACTATGTACAGAACAATAAACTTTGCTTTTCAATTACAGAAAGACCTATTCTCTAACCAAACCTCAAATTGAACTGAATGATGAAACAAAAAATGGATTACACAGTGTTTACTCTTTTGAATGTGTGGAATGCTCTGGAAGCGAGCTAGTGAAAAGGATGGTCACATAAATAAAGCCCTAGTTTGGGGTGCTGTGACAAGTGGCAGCTACTATGCACAAGTAGACCAGATGACTGCGCTTATGGATATACCAACTTTATCACTGAATAAGTTTCACTCAATTGAAAAAGAATTGGGATCTGTGTGGCAACAACACTTGACAGAGGAGATAATAAAAGCTGGAGCCGAAGAAAGAGCCATCGCCATTGAAAAGGGACACATGTCCCCTGATGGGGTGCTATATATCACTGTCTAAAAAGATCATATGGGCATAACTTTAACTCATCTTCTGGGATGGTAAGTTTAACTTTGTTATAATCACTTGTTTGTTATACATTTTTCATTATTTAATTTTTGCAAGTAAAACTTTAATCCCACTGAAAATGTATCTCAGACATAAGGACGGTACAAAGTCCAATAAGGGTAACTCCGTGTGTACCCATATTATTACTAAAATTTTCTTACCAATTCCGGAGTTCAAAGTAATAATAGAATGTGTTATAAAACACACACCCCTTTATTACAAAACGTGGTCTAAAGTTAGGCTTGGTTTAAAACGGATGCCGTCACTTTCATTTGAAAGTTATATAAAAGTGACAGCGTCATTTTTAAACCTTGTAGACCATTTTTGTAATAAAGGGGACAGATGTTTGGTAACAATATTTAATAACAAATTGAAATAATATAAATTTATTGTTACAAACATTCTTACATTATTTATTTCTTTTTACAGATACTTCAGTCCACTTGGGATAGAATGCATAGCATTCAAGCATGGTGATTTTCAAGAAACACTCAAAGTTACTTTAGAAGCATTTTATTGTATATAAATTGATGTAAATATTTTTTATTAATTATTAAAAATTGACTTGATACTACCTCCTACCTACCTACACCAACTAATTTGTACACCTCGTCATACAGTTAACTAGTTTTGGAATATTTACTTTTGTTTGTAACATATGAGGGGAACTTCACTAATGATCATGCTCCCCAAATGTCCCTGAGGTTGTGGCGCTATGTGGCTGGTCATAACATTCACTATGGTTGAGTGAAGTGATGGCTGAAACATATGTCATACTTGAACAGGTGCCACCTTTGGGGACTGGTCTGCTTTGGTTTAAATCATATTTTGTGTTGCATTATTAGCTGTATGACTTGGTATAAGGTATACTTTGTATAATGTGTAATAAAACATTGTATAAAAATATGGCGTTTAAAGACTAACTGGTGAGTTTCTTGTCGAAAGAATCGCATTTTGTGTATTTATATTTTAATATATTTTATGTATCGGCATATTTATGTAATCACATGTAAATTATACATACTAATGAAATTATTTTAAAGGATTCAAATATAGATTTTATTATATTTATTGTTTTTTAATTATCATTCCTAAGGATTTATACCACTCCACTTCTTCTGCACGAACCTACCTACATGAAGTTATTAGAAGTCGCCCACCTACGCACACCCAGCCTACTCTATTAGGTCTACAGACGCTATGTGGCAAAAAATCGTCCCGAAACGTGAGGGCGGACCGCTAGTTGCATAATAAACCGCACTTCAATTTCGAAAAGTCCAGTGTGTGTTATCTACTAGATTACCATCGCTACCTATCCGTAGTCCATTCGATAGATCCGAAGAAGAAATCATATATTCCGTAATTCCTACCCACATATTTTTAGTATTAAGCGCGCCATCTATTGCCAGCCAGGAATAACAGCTATCCGATAAAAACCATGCTTCAGCTTTGTATGTGTGTGTGGGGACGATACGTACGTACACAAGTTGACATTAATTTAGCAACGATGCAGCAATATAACGATTCTGGTTTAGTTGTTAATTGTTGAAATACATCAAAAAATCGCAGTTATTACGTAGATGTCGCGAATCACTCTACACTTAAAATTACTGTCCTGTAGAAGTCGTAATTATTTTTTTTCTCGATTCACTGACAACAGAGCCATCTCTTAGCAAGCGTTTAGCAGGATTGCGTGAGCTTCCACCTTAAGAATGAACGGCTACGCTTGGTGGGGTCCCGAGTTTTACCCCCGGATCAGAACAAAACTTGTACCTGATAATCCGTGAGTCCAGTACAACTATCAAAATATTTATTCCAAATATTTTGAGAGTTCAAAGGTTTGACTAAAAATTAAAGTTAATTATCTGAAAATGTATGAAGATGTTGATTTCCGAACTGAAATAAAATCCTACAGCTTTGGTGCTATATAGTAACAAATACTCAAGGCCTGGTGGTTAAGAACCGGGCCGTGATCTCGGGGTCCTGGGTACGATTATCGGGTCGAGTAAACAGTATGTTTCGAGTTTTTCAAACAAAACTCGGGTTTAATCCAATCCACATTTGGCAAGCGTGGTGATTAAGCCTAATCCCATCATAGTAGCGATGACTTGATTTCTATGATGGAGGCCTTTGCCCTGCCGTGGGACAGTATATAGGCTGATACTTTACAGGTTCATCGGCAAGCTGGACGAGGTACTGGAGTGCAAGCGAGCGGTCACCATCGTACTGGACGACCCCGCCGGGAACTCGTACGTGCAGAGCCTCAACGACGCCGACCCCAACACACCCGACGAAGGTAACTATACCGCGGCGACAGCGTCGCTATACTGTGGTACAGTCGCCGTCACACTTCTCGAGGACTTTTCCGCCCCAACGGCCGTCTGTTCTCCTCGCTATGTGCCCTGTCCATTGCCACTTGAGGCATGAAATCCTTTGGGCTATGTCTGTGACCTTAGTTCTCCTGCGGATCTCATCATTTCTGATACGATCACGCAGGCAGACTCCGAGCATAGCCCTCTCCATTACTCTCTGGGTGACTTTGAGCCTCCTCAATCGGCACATTGTAAGCGGCCACGTTTCGGTTCCGTATGTCATCACTGGCAACACACACGCATCGAAGACTTTCGTCTTGAGACACTGCGGTAGGTGGGCCGAAAATATACTGCACACTATACCGCGGCGACAGCGTCGCTATACTGTGGTACAGTCGCCGTCACACTATACCGCGGCGACAGCGTCGCTATACTGTGGTACAGTCGTCGTCACACTATACCGCGGCGACAGCGTCTCTATACTGTGGTACAGTCGCCGTCACACTATACCGCGGCGACAACGTCGCTATACTGTGGTACAGTCGCCGTCAAACTATACAGCGGCGACAGCGTCGCTATACTGTGGTACAGTCGCCGTCAAACTATACCGCGGCGACAGCGTCGCTATACTGTGGTACAGTCGCCGTCACACTCTACCGCGGCGACAGCGTCGCTATACTGTGGTACAGTCGCCGTCACACTCTACCGCGGCGACAGCGTCGCTATACTGTGGTACAGTCGCCGTCACACTCTACCGCGGCGACAGCGTCGCTATACTGTGGTACAGTCGCCGTCAAACTATATCGCGGCGACAGCGTCGCTATACTGTAGTACAGTCGCCGTCACACTCTACCGCGGCGACAGCGTCGCTATACTGTGGTACAGTCGCCGTCACACTCTACCGCGGCGACAGCGTCGCTATACTGTGGTACAGTCGCCGTCACACTCTACCGCGGCGACAGCGTCGCTATACTGTGGTACAGTCGCCGTCACACTTTACCGCGGCGACAGCGTCGCTATACTGTGGTACAGTCGCCGACACACTATACCGCGGCGACAGCGTCGCTATACTGTGGTACAGACGCCGTCAAAATATACCGCGTCGACAGCGTCGCTATACTGTGGTACAGTCGCCGTCACACTATACCGCGGCGACAGCGTCGCTATACTGTGGTACAGTCGCCGTCACACTATACCGCGGCGACAGCGTCGCTATACTGTGGTACAGTCGCCGTCACACTATACCGCGGCGACAGCGTCGCTATACTGTGGTACAGTCGCCGTCACACTATACCGCGGCGACAGCGTCGCTATACTGTGGTACAGTCGCCGTCACACTATACCGCGGCGACAGCGTCGCTATACTGTGGTACAGTCGCCGTCACACTATACCGCGGCGACAGCGTCGCTATACTGTGGTACAGTCGCCGTCACACTATACCGCGGCGACAGCGTCGCTATACTGTACTACAGTCGTCGTCACACTTTACCGCGGCGACAGCGTCGCTATACTGTGGTACAGTCGCCGTCACACTATACCGCGGCGACAGCGTCGCTATACTGTAGTACAGTCCTCACACTATACCGCGGCGACAGCGTCGCTATACTGTGGTACAGTCGCCGTCACACTATACCGCGGCGACAGCGTCGCTATACTGTACTACAGTCGTCGTCACACTTTACCGCGGCGACAGCGTCGCTATACTGTGGTACAGTCGCCGTCACACTATACCGCGGCGACAGCGTCGCTATACTGTAGTACAGTCCTCACACTATACCGCGGCGACAGCGTCGCTATACTGTACTACAGTCGTCGTCACACTATACCGCGGCGACAGCGTCGCAACACTGTGGTACAGTCGCCGTCACATTATACCGCGGCGACAGCGTCGCAATACTGTGGTACAGTCGTCGTCACACTATACCGCGGCGACAGCGTCGCAATACTGTGGTACAAGAATCAAGAAAGAAGAATCAAGAATCATTTATTTTTGCTCGAAAAGTGGTAGGTACATAAAGGTGGTAAAAAAAAAAATACAATATCCGCACAATTCACCAGCAACTGGCATGCAAAAAAAATTTGTTTACAAGGGAGCTATATTAATTACAATAGCACAATTACGTGGGTTACAACTACAATGTCTGTGTATTGAAATGCTGAAAGTATTCATCAACGGAGTAGAAGCATTCTTGTATTAACCAAGATTTAAGTTTATTCTTAAAAACCTTCAATGGAAATGACTTCATTACCTCATCTAGCCTATTAAATATTTTTATAGCCATGCAATATGTATTTTTACTGTAAAGGGTTGTCTTGATTGGAGGAAAATTTATCTTATTTGGAAATCTTGTCCGACATGTTTTCCGAGAGGCTGGAGGTTCGAGAATTTTAAAAAGAAATCCGGTTTAGTTTCTAACAATGAGGGTTTTCGCGTGTGAAAAGCTAGATGGAGTACTATAGGAGTGAGATCCATATACAATGTGATTGGTTATTTTAAACGTGATCTGTTAAAACTTCAATTTGACAAACTAAAGAACCAATGCGCTTGATGTTGGACCTCAGTACGCCATCTAGCGGATTTTTCACACGTGAAAACCCTCATTTATATGAATAATACGGTACATGACTATTTTTTTTTATTTTTGCAATCAAAAGACCTCTCTATGATAGAAACATCGTTGAAAAAGTCACTTGATTCTCATTTAAACTACCTGAGATATCACAACTTTAAAATCACATTATTTTGGGCAAACCCAAAACGCTCCCTACAAATGGCTACTAAGATGTGACGTCACACCTAAGTATTTTGTATGCATTTCATTTTAATTTTGTATGGTAGCTATATCAAATGTTTCGTTTATGTCAATGGTTCTATTATAATAATTGGTGCAAATTGTATGGGTTATTTAATGGTATAATTATTTTTTAATAATTTCATACTTTTAAAATGGACTTGCCCATGAATCTTTGAATGACCATAAAACCGGCTAGACGTAATATTTTTAATTGAGAATTTTTGCCATTGGCACATATTGACCTATATTTTGATAAAATATTTATACTTAAAGATTTCCCTATAAATAAATTCAAATTTATTCTATATAAGTTATTATGTGATAAATGTTTTTACAGTATTGATGAATTTATGAATTACAAATTTAATTAATTGTTATGTATTTTTATGCTCAAAGTCTTATTTAATTTATTTTATATGTTTAATAATAATACATTAATAGCCTCTCTCAATTTGAATATTGTGTGCCAAATGTTTTGGTTAAATGTGCGTAATTGTACTGTGTTCCATCTTTTGTAACCACATTTATAGCAATAAAGTTATTCTATTCTATTCTATTCTAAAACCTTGAGCTTAGTCATATACCCTATTGGCGTCGCTAGTGTGCCCTGACTGATGGTTTATGTTGTTTGTAGGCCTCAAGATTACACGTTACGAGCGCACGTTCGAGCAGAACGAGGAACTCGGCCTCAATGACATGAAGACGGAGGGCTACGACAGCTAACGGCATCTAACTCGATAGCCGTTAAACACATTTCGCTGTCAACATAGGATCTGCGATCGTATCGTTAACTTACAGCGTGAAAAAGTTAAATTAAGACTCTTTCCACATTCGATAAATAATGCACTTGGGTCGTTCTTCTTTTTTATCGACAGTGAACCAAACTTACAAATCAACATTCAACTTTTATATAACAGAATACAATGATAATTTATTTGATAGAAATGGGGTGAGCCCTGCGTCTCATAGCCACTGCGACCAGTAGATGATCTATTGTGGCAGCCCCGTAACCTATTACAGCACCTCATGTAGCTCCAGTTCCAGGATAAACCCGAGAATGGAGCTGATGGGTGAGCTCTTGATCTCGTCAGCTGAGATCATGTATCATACAATGATAAACAGTATGTCTTAAATATTCGTTAATGTACTATTCTTCAGATGGACTAATACATGATGCAAAATTTAATTGATAAAGAATACTTTTTGATTGAAATGAACACCTCCGTCACGTCCCCCGAAATTAGTGCCATTTACACCTTTGTCACGCTTTATTTTTTTTTTACATAGTTGACTCATTCAAAAGTACCTACGCGTCGATAAAACAATGTCATTATTTCATGGTAAATTAAGAATATCTTGATGGTGTTACCTTTAATTTTTTACATAATTAATTACTTCATAAGTTACTGAGGACGGGCTTATTGTCGATAAAAAAGAAGAACAACCCACTTACAAATTTTTCGACAGTCATCGGGTGGGACTCGAACTTACGATCTTTTGCTAACCGGGCAACTGTTTTACCGACGAAGCTACACCTTGGTGGATATTTGTAGATGCAGTTTTACCAATTTTAAAAGTTACGCCAATGTACCTGCGCAGAAGTTTTATTTTCGAAAACTACATCAAAATCTTAACCAATCACAACGCTCCATTTACGCGCGCCCAAAAATTACAATTTCTTATTGGTTGATGCGTCAGCGCCATGTTCGGCGCGAGTGTGGTTAAGAGAGAGATAGCATTCCTCTCTGGATTTATTGTATTCAATCTTAACGTAACGCAATAAAGTCTGTATTTCAACTGGTTTCGCACTTGCTCTTCTGCGTAGACGAATTTCGCCGTAACTTGTAAACGTGGTACAGCTGTACATACCTACATATATTGATGAAATTATCGTAGACACAGCGAAGCAAAAAGCGCTTACAAAATTCGTCGACTTACCAAAGGTCTCCGGTAACTTAGTCGGTAATAGCAGTTGTCCGATTAGCAAAAGATTGTGATTCGAGTCCCACCCGAAGACTGTCGAAATTTTTTTAAGTGCATAATTTACTTAAGAATAAATTGAAAATAAAATAATTGCTGTACCCAAAAAAAATTTACCACCTTATTACAAATCACGATATGAAGTTTATGCCACCCCATTCCAACACGCAATGTTAAAAACAAAAAATAGAAAATTTAAAAAACCCTTGACGACGGCCATCTTGGATTTGAAATAAGTCACAATAAATATATTCTGCTACTCAAGCCCTTTTATATGATACCCATATTGTGGGAGTTGTGTTAAAACATAAAATCCATATCTTTGTGACGGCGGCCATTTTGAATCGATTTTATCCAACATAGCTAAGAACACTCCCCCTTATTCATCTTTCAAACAAAAAAAAAACTAAATCAAATCGTCACAAGTCAAACTTATAACAACCGGTCGTTTTTGCGTCGGGGGTTAAAAGGGCTGACACGAGCTTTGTTCCAGGACTATCCTTAGTACGCGATTTCTAATAAGGGGGTTAAGGGCTCGATTAGACCAACC
Source organism: Marasmia exigua (assembly GCA_019059595.1). NCBI lineage: Eukaryota > Metazoa > Arthropoda > Insecta > Lepidoptera > Crambidae > Marasmia > Marasmia exigua. Next base: position 32,732 of record JADPWL010003175.1, on the reverse strand, counting down.
ATATTCCGATAGTAAATCTATGGTATAGCGCTGTCATTCCATACAAATCCGACATTAAGGTGACGGGTAGGGCACACTAGTGACGCCAATCGATTTTAATTTTTAGCTGCTAAACCGGATCTATTTTAAACAATTTCGGGATTATATAACCATGCACAAATGTTCGGCCCGTTTTTGTACGTGAAAAATTGTTTAAGAGGATCTAACCCCGAAATTGTTTAAAATAGATCCGGTTTAACAGCTAAAAATTAAAATCGATTGGCGTCGCTAGTGTGCCTTACCCGTCACCTTAAATGATCAATTTATTCAGGGATAAAAATTGGTCAAATCAAGATTGAAGAACATTTTAAATGTCAACGGGAAATAACAAAAACCGTTAATTTGTAAAAAACATCCCTTTTTTTAGGGTTCCGTAGCCAAATGGCAAAAAACGGAACCCTTATAGATTCGTCATGTCTGTGACATTTGAACGTTAGGGGGAAAAGTTGTATAATACAGCAAACATTTTTTTGTCGGACACTCATATTTGGACCAAAAATATATGTACTAAATTACTAATTAGTCATTTAGAAATATTTTTGGTCCAAATACTATTATTACGGATAAATGAAATTGTGGAATTCAAACCTTATATTATGTATATAAATGTAAAAAATATATTCTATTTGTATGTTCATTGTGTTTCATTCATAATCAATTTTTTCACCTTTACAGAAATAATTACAGACGGCAGCTCGAGTAATGCTCCGCAGTGCAAAAATAGCATTTTCTCTCAGACATAAGAACGGTCCAAAGTCCTAGGGTATCTCGACGTGACGCCGTATGTATGTCGCAGCCATCTGCCATTAATTTAGCCATCCAATGGGGCGCCTAGGACGTTTGTAAACGCCTGCAGCCAATAGGGGCTATCGCGTGGGAAAAATCCACAAGATGGCGGACTGTAGGCCTGACGTCCATCTACAAGGTGATTGGGTATTTTTAGACCTGATATGCCAAATGGACAACATTTCATATTTTTAACATGTCCATATTGTTTTTTTATATGAAAGTAGACATAAAATGAACAGACCCATATTTTTTCTTATTTCAAAATTTGTCCATTTTCATGCATAAAATAATTATTGAAATTCTTTTTATTATAAATAGACGTAAGCGCCAAATGACGTCATCGGACGGCTGAATACAGCGATATTCCTTTGCTTATCATTGTTTTAATAAAAAAAAGGTACTACTGTCAAAGATAAATAATACTAGTGTCAACATTGTCAACGTCATTCATACATTCAACTTTGACAAGTTGTCTTTTTTTTGACAGTTACATGTCATGAGTTTGGCATTACGTAAATTTAAAACTATAATGTGCTAAGCAAAGAAATATTTTACATTCTGCCGTCCGATGACGTCATCTTACGTTTTTTAGTTATTAATTTTTTTCTCAGTAAATAAGCAATATAAAAAATGAATAAATATATATTCGAGCAGCGGAAAAGTAAACAAAGAATCGATATTTTACACGCGATTGTAACCCCCCATTAATTGCCTAGGCCGATAGTTCTTAGATTTAAAATCGCTCAATGTTTACGAGCTTGGCGTATTGAAAGTTGGCACAAAGTTGGCCTATTAGAAATTATCATAACTCAGCCAAGTGATTCAAATTTATTTCCGCTTTTGTCCACTGCAGCGCTAGTAATCATTAAAACAAAATGTGGCGTCTGAATTTTATGGTTAAAATTTTCGATTATCACGTTTTGTGTGGAGTAATAAGCAAAATTGAACTGTTATAGTGTTTAAATAGTAGATAGACATGGAAGTGCCAATAATAGTACGTCGTCTGCAAGTTATTACAAAAAGGTTTGCGTCGAATCATTTTAGTTCATACAACTATCGGCCTAGGCATATTATTGGATGATGGTGGCGACAAACTTTCAGTCATTTAGTAGACGGCGCAGGCAACGACATGGCTGTACTTAAGTCATTTGATCAGATGCCGGCGAGCTAAAGCCCTAGACTTCCAATTGGATGTCTAATTTAACCAGATGGCTGCGACATGTCTTTTAATCGAATGATAAATAAAAGATGTTTGTTTAATTTTGTTTTTGTTACAACGTTGTTTCATCATCAGCAACCCACACTCGTCCACTGCTGGACATAGGTCTCCCCTAATGCACGCCACTGCTCCCGATTTTCGGTCACTCTCATCCAGCCCACACCAGCCAGCCTTCGAATGTCATCATCCCATCTTGTCGCAGGAAAAGTTTGTTTACGAAAAATAAATTATTTGTTTTAATTGATGAATATTACTTTTATGACCTGCAAAGGAATAAAAGAAAGATCGTGTTTTGAAAAATTATGTCCAGAACGAAGTGGGACCGGGCGACTAGAATGTACAGTCACGAGCTTTAATTTGGGACCCACCCAAGGTTGATTGTCATGTAGCAAACTTTCGCTATTAAGAGCTAATAGTTTAACGTGTCAAAGCCATAGTATTTATCATCGACAACTTTACTTTTCTAGGGGCAACCGTGCAAAAACGTCAACTTGAGCGAGGTCGGTCATTACCGATGTTTTCCGTGTAATTGTTACGTGGGTAATATCTTTTTGGCCCTGTGTTCTATCTATATAACAATAAACTATTTTCTTGACTGACACTGACACGGGTGACACAACATGTTCTTAATTGGATAAATGTATGTAATGATAGCTTTTTGCAAAGAGGTTATCGTTTAAAGGGTCGTTTAGATAAGACATTTTAAGTTTTAACATGATATTCAACATTATTGCACTAAAGTTTCGACCTAATTGCATTATGAATGTGTGTGGAATATTGCTCCCATCTCTGGGATGGTTCTGCTAAGTACTTGTTGGAGGCTCTCGATAGGTTGCAGCGACTGTGCCATCCGTATTGTTGGAGATTATGTCAATCAATCAATCAAATAATTCTTTATTTGCATAGGCGTACACAGCACTTACAAATCGTCATATATTTGAATGACTTAAAACTATTTATAAGTAATTATGTATAATTTAAATGTTAATAAAGAAATAAATAAACATAATGCGATTCTACCACCGGCTCGGAGAGTTGTTTCTGGTCGAGAAGATCTGGCAAGAAACTCGCCAGTTACTCTTTTTAATCGCTCTTTTTAATTTAATATGAGGTGACTAAGTCCCTAGAACCTCTTCAGCTACGTAGAGACATTGCCAGTGTAAGTGTTCTCTACCGCCTCTATAATGGGGAATGCTCTGATGAGTTATTTCAACTTATCCCATCCTCCCCTTTCCACTTCCGAAGAACACGTGCTGGTCAGCGTTGCCATCCGCATACCATCCAGACAATGGCGGCGCGCACCAAGAGGTTTGGCTCCTCGTTCCTGCCCCGAGCCATGAAGACATGGAATGCCCTCCCAGCTCATGTGTTTCCTCCTTCATACAATCCGGGGTCTATTAGGCGGGGCGTAAAACTTCATCTCAGCAGGCCATCAGGGTGAGGATGGCAGACACAATGGGTACTTTGTTAGTTCTTTTGTGCCCGTCAACCTCATATTTGGATTTCTCGGCCGCTTACCATCAGGCGGAGTGAGGTCATCCTGATTGGCCTTTCTATAAAAAAATAAATAATGTTCTAACGACTTTTAACGGTCCCAAATTAAAGCTCGTGACTAGTGCTATAATATTATAATATTTGTTGCCATGCGATAACGCGTTTGTTGATCTCTTTCATGTAATAAGATTGTAAATACTACCATTGCTGTCCGTTACAACATATTACTATGGATTAAGGTGACGGGTAGGGCTCACTAGCGACGGCAATCGATTTTAATGGTTAGCTACTAAACCGGATCTATTTTAAACGATTGCGGGGTTACAATCTCTCGGCAAACGCTCATACTACTTATCAAATAACCATGCACAAATGTTGGGTCCAACGCGTGCGTGAAAAATTGATTCACACCAAAAGCGGCCACTTTTGGCGTGAATCAATATTTCGCGTACAGAAACGGACCCAACATTTGTGCATGGTTATTTAATAAATAGTATAAAGTGTGTGCCGAGAGGTTGTAACCCCGAAATTGTGTAAAATAGATCCAGTTTAGTAGCTAAAAATTAAAATCAATTGGCGTCGCTAGTGTGTCCTACCCGTCACCTTAAGGTTTAATACTGATTAATATGGTGACGGCATTTTCTGGAATTGGAATCACATTTCAAACGCTTATAGCATGGAATTGTGAATCAAGATGTTATTTATATCGATGACGACCCGTTTGGAACAGTGGTAGTGAACGCTGCCTTTGGTCCAAGGGTTGCGGGTTCGATCCCCGCACAGTACAAACATTTGTGCATGAACATGTCTGTTGTATTGGTCTGGGTGTTTTCTATGTATTATAAGTATGTATTTACAAAAGAAAAGTATTATATGTATATATTTGTAATCCCACTGTTGGTTATGATATTCGTAACACAGGTGCTTGAGCTACCTATCTCGGAGTCAGATCAATGTATGTGACGTTGTGAAATATTTATTTATTTATGTATCGATGTTCGAAAAATATATTACGTAGGTATAGGGTTTTTCGTATCTAGACAACCCAGACATAACCCGATCAGATGGCTACAATAAACCCAAGTTTTACCCGTTCATCGCCATTGCAAGTGACCGAATGAACTAAAAATAAATGTTTCAGTTTCAAGGTCACATTCGGCATAATTTTATAACGTGGGCGTAATAAAATAAATAGGCACTTCGCTTTGCGTGGAATTGGGAGTTTGACTAGACCTGGCCATAACGTATCTTCCAAAAGATTGGAACATTTGCATCTGGATCAGTGCAGAGATGCGGAACAGTGAAACGCTTCATTTGGAACATAGACTCTCAGATAGATCCGTGATTCATTCCGTTCATTCGGATCATTCGGCTCACCGGATCATTCAGCACATTCCGATCATTCGGCTCACTCGGATCATATAGTTAATTCCGATTGGCTGCGTATCTGGCAGGATCGGTGGGAGTCAGAGACGAAGGGTCGCCAGCTTTACCAATTCTTCCCCGACGTGTCTGGGAGACTCAGTTCGCACTGGGTCGCACCAGATTATGTAACGTCCCAGATAATAACCGGGCATGGGTGTTTTAACAAACGCCTGTGTGATATGCGTCTCAGGGATGATAGTTCGTGTATATGTGGTGAACGCGAGGAGGACAGACATCATGTATTCTGGTGCTGTCCAGTATATCAAGACCTACGTGGGAAGCTGCTAAAAGGGATTGTGTTGACGAACCTGGACCAATATGGTACCCGGACCTTGTGTCCTCGGAAGCGAACTTCGCCAGGCTGCGAGAGTTCGCGCATGGCTGGCACAGACGGAGAAACGACCCGGACTGCCCGGCGCTAGATGGCGCCACCCGTGATGTGGCGTCTGCGGCCCCAGAAGGGGGAGAAACGCAATACTAGGGACAAGGACGTAGATTGATAACTTGTAGGGAGTCAAGAATTGTGCGCGGTGGAGTGCAATAGTCCCAAGGACACGCAATATCCGCGCACATCTCCCACGATTCGGCCAGTATAACCATAGTGTTGGTATGGCCATGGGAGGTGGTGGGTTTCGATTATTCGGCTCACTCGGATCATTCCGCTCATTCAGATCATTCGGACTCGAGATCCATTTGAGTCTAATAATCAATGATCGGGGTAGGTAGAGCTATTTTTTTTATGTAATAGTTAGGCAGACGAACAGACGGATCACCTGATGGTAAGCAATTGCCGCCGCCCATGGACACCCACGACACCAGTGGGGTCACATGTGCGCTGCCAACCTTTAAACCCCCCTATCCCCCGGATTGGGCGGAGACCCTCACTCACGCAGCGAAACACAGCATAGTGCTGCTTCACGCCGGTTTTCTGTGAGGCCGTGGTATCACTCCGGTCGAGCCGGCCCATTCATGCCGAAGCATGGCTCTCCCACGGTAGAAATGCGAATTTTTCAAATAATATGGACATGCCTGGAATACCGGGAATCCCAGGATTAAAGTTATACTTTAAACTATTAACAGTTATTTTCGTTTATACGTACGCTCGTACGTTAACATCAGCATTACTAACTTATTGACGACCCGATTGGAACAGTGGTAGTGAACGCTGCCTCTGATACAAGGGTTGCGGGTTCGATCCCCGCACAGTACAAACATTTGTGTACATGAACATGTGATACATGAATAAATACGATAAACCACGGAAGCTTGGCTTTATTTAACTAAGAAGACAACATTATAATTCGTATGACAGAATTGAAGTTTGTCAGTATCTCAAGAATGTTAGTCTAGTCAAAGACAAGGGTTCAAACATAGAGGTTTACATCATTCACCCCCACCCCTGTCTAAAATGTAGTCATTAAGGTATTTGGGAGTCCTCCGGGTTCTCACGGGTCTGCTTATTGACGGAACTTGTACATTTTCAGTCTCAGAAACTGCTTCATCGTCGTCCTCGTCGTTACTACATAATGAAGGGGCTCTCCGGGGCTCCGCAGTGTCGTTTCTAATATTTGTTTCGTTGGTCACCTCAGGATTCTCCTCATCCTCACTGATTGGCAAGGGAGCCAAGTGCCTGTTAGACACCGTCGATTCCCGTCCGTCACCTCTTCTCACATAGGAGTAGGCCGGGTTACTATGAAGGAGTTCTACTTCCTCGACAATAGGATCGTTTTTGGAGCGTACATTCTTTCTCATGAGCACAGGTCCCGGTACGAGCCAAGATGGGATAGATTCCCCAACTGGAGTCCTCCTTGGGAAGTTGAAGAGCCTTTCGTGAGGTGTCGTGTTTATAGCCGTGCATAAGAGTGAACGCACGCAATGTAGGGCAGGCTTCAAAGCGAGTTCCCACTTATCTATAGGGAGTTCCTTCGATTTCAGATTGAGTTGTATAGTCCTCCATAGCGTTCCGTTTAGCCTTTCCACTTGACCATTCCCTTGTGGATTGTACGGCGTAGTGCGCGAGGTAGCTATGTTCTGATTCCTTAAAAACGTTTGCAATTCTTCAGACATGAAAGAGGTACCTCTGTCGTTGTGTATATATGAAGGTTGGCCGAAAATGAAAAATATGTCTTTCAGACATTCGATAACAGTCGCTGCCGTCATATCCTTGCATGGATATGCGAATGGGTAGCGAGAGAATTCATCAATCATTGTTAGTAAATATTTGTTAGAAGTAGACGATGGGAGCGGTCCCTTAAAATCTATGTTCAGTCGCTCAAAAGGTGCGATAGCCTTAATAAGGGTTCCTTTAGCTTTAAAAAAACGAGGCTTAACTTCCGCGCATACCCTACACGAGGCCGTCATTTGTTTGATTTCTTCTAGAGAGTAAGGTAGATTCTTGGCCTTTGTGTAGTGATACATACGCGTGATGCCAGGGTGCGATAAAGTATCGTATTTATTCATGTATCAATTTATTTAACTAAGAAGACAACATTATAATTCGTATGACAGAATTGAAGTTTGTCAGTATCTCAAGAATGTTAGTCTAGTCAAAGACAAGGGTTCAAACATAGAGGTTTACATCAACATGTTTGTTTGTATTGGTCTGGGTGTTTGCTATGTATTATAAGTATGTATTTACAAAAGAAAAGTATTATATGTATATATTTGTAATCCCACTGTTGATTCTGATATCCGTAACACAGGTGCTTGAGCTACCTATCTCGGAGTCAGATCAATGTATGTGATGCTGTGAAATATTTATTCATAAACGCTTTGTGATACCATGTTAATATGTGTTCTTTTGAAATTCAAGTTACGTAAGTTAGATAGAATCTTTATAACGTATCGAACGTTTATGGATAAGCATTTTCATGGTTAAAATGCGTCAAATATTTAACTCTAAAATACTCGTAATTACTTATTTATTTTAATCCCGGGATCATAGTCAGAATCCCGGGGCATGTCCATATTTGTATAAGAATGAAAATTGTAATTACCATAATATTTGACATTCATAAATGTTCTTTATTGAATAAAGACATTTTTGATTTTGAATGTATAAAAATTGATTTATATTGATTATTCAATAATTGACAAGATGCTAACCACCTACTATTGTACACCTCGTCCTGCAGTTTATTAGTCTGGATTAAGTAACTACTACTACTCTTTGTGACCTATGAGGGGAACCTAAGTAGTCATGCTCACTCAAATGTCTCTGAGGTGGTGGCGCTATCAAAATCAAAAAATCAAATAATTCTTTATTTGCATAGGCTTGTACACAGCACTTACAAATCGTCATACATTTGAATGACTTAAAACTATTTATAAGTACTTATGTATAATTTACATGTTAATACATATATATGTTGATACATAAAATATACTAAAGAAATAAATAAACATAATGCGATTTTACCACCGGCTCCGGCAAGAAACTCGCCAGTTACCTACTCTTTTTAATCGCCAAACTTTCATACAATGTTGTGTCATCATCATACCGAGTCATACAGTTTAATTGTTACACAAAATAAAATAAAGGAAATAATAATAAAATAAATATTATGAGGTAAACTATGTGGCGGGTCATTACATTCCCTCTAATATGGTTGAGTGAAATGATGGCTGACACGTACGTCATACTTGTGAACAGGTGCCACCTTTGGGGACTGGTCTGCTTCGGTTTACCTCATAATATTTATTTTATTATTATTTCCTTTATTTTATTTTGTGTAACAATTAAACTGTTTGGCTTGGTATGATGATGACACAACATTGTATGAAAGTTTGGCGATTAAAAAGAGTAACTGGCGAGTTTCTTGCCGGATCTTCTCGACCAGAAACAACTTTCCGAGCCGGTGGTAGAATCGCATTATGTTTATTTATTTCTTTAGTATATTTTATGTATCAACATATATATGTATTAACATGTAAATTATACATAGGTAAGTACTTATAAATAGTTTTAAGTCATTAAAATGTATGACGATTTGTAAGTGCTGTATACAAGCCTATGCAAATAAAGAATTATTTGTTATTTGATATTAACTTCTATGTTTGCGGTCAATGAACCCAAATAGCTCTTCCTACTCCGATCATTGCTAATGATACATTCGGAGCGAAAATGAGAGATTCGGAACAGTGTATCATTTGGCTGAGTCTGATCACCGAGTCCTTTCAGTAAAGAGTTACACACGTCTATATTTTTTATAGAGACTCTGTATATTGGCTCTATTTGAGAAGTTAAAGAAGTCTTCTTAATTTTTCCGTGGCTGTTGGTCGGCTCATTGCACCTCTAGTCGGCCGATTCCGCTCAGCTATCGGACGCGTCCCCCGGCGGCGGATAGGGGAACGCCTTCCAGATATGGGAGGTACCGGCTTCGGCCGGCGCGGACCAAAAGCGGCACACCGTAACCTCCTCACTGAGAGGGGGCCGGGGGTCCACTCACTGAGAGTGGACTGCGAGGAAGAAAACCTCTATAAAAAATCACCCAGTACACCGTAACCTCCTCATTGAGAGAAGGCCGGGGGTCCGCTCATTGAGAGTGGACTGCGAGGAAGAAAACCTCTATAAAAAATCACCCCAAACCGGCGGGTCGGCGTGCCTGCCGGGGAGGGTTAACTCGCTAGCGCTGGGGGGTCCGAGAGGACCTCTCTGGCGTGGGAGCGGGCTTGCCTTAATTGGCCGGCCCGGTGGAAACCACCACCTTCAAAAACCTTAAAGGACCGTCGTTGGGGCGCCCCGTTCGGGGCCTCGCGCGGCGTCGGTCGCCTTCGGGTGGCTGGGGAGTTGGCCCAGCCTGTTAGCGGCCACCCCGGGGGGAACACCCGCCTCCCCCGGTGTAAGTAGGGTAGCCGGGATATTCGGCTCTGTCCCGGTGGTCCGAATAACCGTTATGATCGTGGGAATCTTATGGAATCTCTAAAAGTTAAAACTCAAAAACCCCAAAACTCTCTTTTAAACGACGACCTGGCAAGCTCCAATATGGACTTCGATACTCGTTCTTCTCGTTCGGGGCGCTCTTCTCAGGGCTCCTCGGCGAGATCGGATTTCTCTTCCGATAAGGCGCGCCCTTCTCAGGGCGACCTTATCGACGACTTGGCTTGTGCACTGGACTCCGATGTGCATGACGATTTGAACACTGGCGACTTGGCTTCAGCGGTGTCGGCCCATTCCGGCATCGCTGAAAACGACCACGGCTCTCGATTAACGGACTCCGAATCCGAATACGAAATGGCTACAGGTGTTTCTGGGGCGGCGGCGCCAGCCCCTTCTGGTGCCGCTGCCAACGACGTTGGCAACCTTAAAGGATCTCGCACCCGCAAGGGTACGTCGGAAGAGGCGACCCCCCGCTCGGGGTCTCGCTGCGCTCTCCCGGGCTTCACCGCCTCGGGGAGCAGGTTTTTTGTCGCGGGAGATCTCGACCTGTCGGAAGACGATACCCTCACTGAGGTATCGGAGCCCGAAACAGGACGAGAGTACTTCCTTAGAAACTCGCGCAAACGCGCTGCGGAGTCCGGATCGCATTCGGACTCCAGCGGGAGGTCGGTTTCGGTCGCCTCTGGAAGGTCCGCTACATCAAAGCGGGGCCGCGGGCGCCCAATTACCACGGGCGCCTCAAAGGAAATGAAGGCGGCAAGGGCCCGGCTGGCGGCCCAAAAGAAGGCAGACGAGGAGGCCGACCTTATCGCCCGCGCGGAGGCGATGGAGGAGGCGGCGCGGCAGAACCGTGCAAAGGTCGGCTACGGGGTGTCGAATGTCCTTGATTACTCGGACATGCCCGTAGCCGACCTCAAGCAGCAGGCGATGGAGGACGCTGAGCATATCGCCCACATAGCGACAAAGAGCGGCCACCTAAAGGGTACTCTCGTCAAAGCCCTTAAGAGTCGCAGCTGCTCATTCTTGGCCATCACGGAGGAGATGGCCAAAAGGACGGCAAGTGAGGAGGCGGCGGTACTGCAGGCGACTGTTAGTCGCCTGAGTAAAGAGTTGGCCGCCGTGAGAGAGGAGCTGCGGCTCCTAAAACAGGGCAGCGAGTCTCCCTCGCCTGCCACAGACCGACGACAGTCGCAGTCCTCTGCCCCCTCCCTCCCTGAGGATGACCTGGTGGTTAGGATCGAGGAGCTGGTGGAGGAGAGGCTCCGCGAACATGCCGTCCAGGAGCGTAATTTTGTGCGCGCGTGCCTGGATGGCATCAGTGGAGGAACGGGTCCGCCCGCCACTTGCGGCGGACAAGAGGAGAGCGGCTATGCCCGCCACCCCGTCGAGGGATTCAATGCCTCCCCCTCCTCCCCCCCTCCATCCAGCAAGGGGAAGGGGGTAGGGAAACGCAATAAGACCCCTACCCCTGCAGCCGCCCCTGAGCCGGTGCCTTCCACCTCGAGGGCGCCGGCGCCGGCACAGCCCGCGGTGCCCTCCCCGCCTCCGATGGAGACTGACGTGCTCCTCCCGTCCACCACCCCAGCCAACTCGGGATGGAGGGAGGTCACGTCAAAGAAGACGAGGCAGGCGGCCAAGAAGGCCGCGAAGCAGGCGGCGGCAGCCGTCCCCTCGCCTCTTGGGACCACCAAGGGGAAGAGGCAGAGGAGGAAGAAGACGGCTTCTGTGCCAGCCACATCCCCCCCCTCCGTCGCCGAGAAAACGGGGTCTTCTGCGACTCCCCCGGCACTGGCAGCCAAAGCGGCACCATCGGCTCCAAATAAAAGGCGGAGAGTCCGCAACGGGAGCGCCGTCGTCGTCACACTGACGGAGGAGGCAACCTCCAGGGGAGAGTCCTACGAGTCCGTACTCAAGCGGGCTCGTGAGACTCTCGGAGAGGAGGCGGCGCAGGGCTCGCGTTGCCGAGTGACAGCCGCGGGGGGAAGACTTTTCTCCTTCCCCGCCGCCATGAAGGAGCAAGCGAACTCCTTCGCGGCCAAACTTAAAGAGGTGGTGTCGGATGTCGCCAGGGTGGCGCAACCCATCCGCACCACCTCTCTCCTGGTGACGGAGCTCGATGAGTCCGTCACCAGCGAGGAAGTGGCCGCCAAGATCGCGGCCACCGGTGGGTGCCCGGCCGGTGAGGTGAAGGTTGGAAAACTCTTCACCGGCCGAAGGGGCCTGGGCTCAGTGAGAGTTCAGGTCCCCACCGTGGCGGCGAAAGCTGTCCTGCGGACCGGGCGCGTCCTAGTCGGCTGGACGTCGGCGCCGGTTCGAGAGATGGAGCAGGGGCCGCTCCGGTGCTTCCGGTGCCTGGGCACCGGCCACACCAGGCCCCTCTGTCCCGCTGCTGCTCCGAAGGAGCACCTCTGTGTTCGGTGCAGCAAGCCGGGACACAAAGCCGCTGGCTGCACGGCGGAGCCCCACTGCGCCGTTTGTGCCGAGAGCGGCCGGCCGGCGGGGCACCGCATGGGGGGAGGAAAGTGTAAACCTCCCCCAAAAAAAGGTAAATTGCCGTCGGTGCGTCCGGCGGCGGCAACACCCGCGTCCGCCGATGGGCCCGTTCCGGCGGCGCGAGAGGAGGGGGCGGCGATGGAGGAATGATGGTCTCAGTCCCGACATCATTCCTCCAAATAAACGCCAACCACTGCCGCTCAGCTCAGGACATGGTCAGCCAGGTCATGGCTGAGTGGCAGGTGGACGTTGGCGTGGTGGCGGAGCCGTATTACGTCTCCGCCAACTGGTTGGCGAGCTCTGACGGGCTCGCCGCTATCTTCGCCCGTCAGGGCTCACCGTTTTTCCCCCTCTCTCTGGTGGAGAGGGGGTCGGGGTACCTATGTCGTCGCCATGGCTGGCCCCTATGCTGTGGTGGCGACATATTTTTCCCCCACTCGCCCCTTCAGGGAGTTTGAGGATTTCCTCAACTCCCTGACCGCGGTTTTGGGCCGACTGGCACCGCGACCGGTCATACTGGCTGGCGACCCAAACGCCAAGTCGGTTGCGTGGGGCAATCCCCGCTGCGACTTGCGCGGACAGGCGGTCCAACTATGGGCCATCGGATGTGGGTTGGCCCTCGCGAATCGGGGGTCGGTCCACACCTGCGTTCGGCAGAACGGCGGGTCGGTGGTGGATGTCACCTTCGCCACCGCCGCCCTGGCCGACCGGGTCGCCGACTGGAGGGTGGACCTGACAGAGTCCCTGTCGGACCACAGATTTATTAGATTTGTGGTCCGCGGGACGTCCACCCTCCCGCCCCCGCCGCCGCCGAGGTCGCCGTTCCCCAGGTGGGCACTGTCCCGCCTGGACAAAGGCCTGGCCCGGGAAGCGGCCCTAATCCAGGATTGGATTTCCCCGGTCCTGGACGACGACGCCTGATGCGGCTGCGGAGGGCCTTCGCCAGTCCATGACCGAGGTATGCGATTTTAGCATGCCTCGGTCACGCCGCCCCGACCCCAGACACGCCGTGTACTGGTGGTCGGCCGAGCTCGATGCCCTCCGCGCGGAGTGTTTCTCCGCCCGGAGGGCTTACACCCGGAGCCGGCGGCGGCGCCGGCGGGACCAGGAGGAGGAGGCGCGCCTCTACGAAGTTTTTCGAGAGAGGAGGCGCGCACTCAAGGGCGCGATCGGCGAGGCGAAGGATCGCGCCCGAGAGGAGATGCTCCAGAGTCTCGACGACGATCCGTGGGGGCGGCCGTACAAGGCGGCGCGGAAAAAGCTGCGCCCCATTGGCCGCCCCGTCACCGAGACCCTGGAGCCGGGGCTCTTGGGGCGGGTGGTACAGGGGTTGTTCCCCCCCTGCGACCACTCGTTTGTCCCCCCTCCGATGCCTCCACCATATGGATTATACCAGTTGGTGGAGGCCCCCCCGCAGGTCACGACGTCGGAGCTCGGAATGGTTGAGCTCCGACTGCGGGGGAAGAAGACCGCCCCCGGGCCGGATGGGGTCCCGGCCCGCATCCTCTCCATCTGCCTCGGGCAGATGGAGGAGAGGATCCGGGGCCTCTTTGACCGGTGCCTCCGGTTAGAGAGGTTCCCCCGGATCTGGAAGGAGGGCCTGCTGGTCCTCCTTCGTAAAGAAGGTCGGCCGGCCGACGACCCGTCGGCCTATAGGCCAATTGTGCTGCTGGACGAGGTGGGGAAGATCTTCGAGAAGATCATCGCTTCCCGCCTCGTCCAGCACCTCGAGGAAACTGGGCCTAACCTCAGTGAGGCCCAGTACGGGTTCAGGGCCGGTCGATCCACGATCGACGCCCTGTCCCGGCTCCGCTCCCTCTGCGAGGGAGCGTCGAGCAGGGGGGAGGGGTTGTTGGCAGTCTCGTTAGACATCAAGAATGCCTTCAACTCCCTCCCCCATGCAGTTATTATGGAGGCACTCCGGTATTTCCGGGTGCCTCCATACCTGATAGGGCTGGTCGGCGACTATCTCGCCGACCGGTCCGTGGCGTTTGTTGACGCCGCTGGTTCTGTCCAGCGGCGTCAAGTCGTATCCGGTGTTCCACAGGGGTCCGTTTTGGGGCCCCTGCTCTGGAACATCGGGTACGACTGGGTGTTGCGAGGCGCGCTTCTCCCGGGCATGGGTGTCATCTGTTATGCAGATGACACCCTAGTCACCGCCCGGGGGAAGTCCTTCCGGGATGCAGCGCGCCTCGCATCGGTCGGCGGCGATCTAGTCGTCGGCCGTATCGGCCGGCTGGGGCTAAATGTAGCCCTGGCCAAAACCGAGGCCCTTTACTTTCCCGGGCCTCGGGAGAGCCGACCACCCCCCGGCGCAGCCATCCGCGTCGGGGGGGTGGACATCCCGGTGGAGGCCGAGATGAAGTATCTCGGCCTCACGCTGGATCCGCGCTGGCACTTTGGCCCCCACTTTAGGGGGGTGTCAACGCGGGTCCTAAAGGCAGCAGACCACCTTTCGTGGCTGCTGCCGAATCTGGGAGGGCCTGGAGAGAGGTGTCGGCGGCTATATGCCGGCATCCTCCGCTCCATGGCCCTCTACGGGGCCCCGATCTGGATAGGGGCCCTGACGAAGAAGGGCAATACGGGCCTTCTAAGGAGGCCGCAAAGGGCCATTGCCCAGCGGGTCGCGAGAGCCTACCGGACGGTAGGTTTCTCCGCGGCCTGCGCACTCGCCTCCACCCCGCCATGGGAGTTGGAGGCTGGAGTGCTGGCCGCCGTCTACGAGAAGACGGCGGCCAAGCGAGCGGCTGGCGATCCCCTCTGCCCCCGAGAAAGGGAGGCAATAAGGAAGGAGGGTCCGCCAGCAAATGGTATAGGCATGGACGGCCTCTCTCCAAGTGGAGAGGTACGGCCGTCCCACGCTCGCGGCGCTCGCCCCGGTCTTGGACCGGTGGCTCGAGCGCCCCCACGGGTTTTTGTCCTTCCGGACGGTGCAGGTACTTACCGGGCATGGTTGCTTCGGTAACTACCTGCACCGCATTCAACGGGAGGACACTCCTTCGTGCCACCAGTGCGGCGCTGCGGAGGACTCGGCACATCACACGTTGGTGGTGTGCCCGTCCTTCGACCAACAGCGGTCCGCGCTGGTCGCGGAGGTCGGACATGACCTGTCATTGCCCAGCATAGTTGAAGCTATGCTGGATAATGAGGGGGCGTGGTCGGCCTTCGCCCACTTCTGTGAGGAAGTGGTGGCGCAGAAGGAGACGGCGGAGCGGGAGCGCGAGATTAACCCCCTCGCAGGCCCGCTTCGAGCAAGGAGAGGACGAGTTCGGCGGAGAACTCTTCGTCCTCTCCGTGGAGGTGGCCAGCCGGCAACAGGGACGGGGGTCCCTGTGCCGGCACTGCCATTGGCACCTCCACCGCTCGTTGGGGACGGCTCAGCTCTTCCGGCTGTCCCCAACCCCCCTCCTCCTAGTCTGAGGAGGGGCGTGGCCGCACACCCCGTGTAGGGGCCTGTGGGGGAGTGGGGTTGCGGGGAATAGCCTAGTGCAGTTCCCGTGACCCCATTCTATACCCACGGGTGGTTGAGCCCCGGGAGTTTTAGTGGGTATGCCCTCAGGCCGCTTCTTGTTAGAAGAAGCGGCCCGGAGGGTGAGTCCCACAGTACCCTGTCGCCCCCCGGCGGCAGGGTCTGCGTAATGCATTTCTCCCGGGAAAACAAAAAAAAAAAAACTGCATGAACATGTCTGTTTGTATTGGTCTGGGTGTTTTCTATGTATTTACAAAAGTTAAACGTAATCTATTTGTAATTCCGCTGTTGGTTCTGATATCCGTAACAAAGGTGCTTGCGCTACCTATCTAGTCAGATCAATGTGTGTGATGTTGTGAAATATTCAACTTTATTGTCTTTGAGGCAAGAGTGAACAGGCGTCTTCTAGGCAAACGCGTTATATCCTAGACCTCATCGTCACTTTCCATCAGGTGAGATTGTGGTCAAGCGTTAGCCATAATAAAGAAAAAAAAGTATTAGGTGCCGACTTCGATAACACCTTTTTTCTTTTCGAGTGTAGGTACAACCCACTACCTCCCATGGCCATATCAACACTATGGGTATACTGGCCGAATCGTGGGAGATGTGCGCAGATATTGCGTGTCCTCGGGACTCTTGCACCCCACCGGGCACAATTCTTGATTCCCTACAAATTATTAATCTCTGTCCTTGTCCCTAATTATGCGTTTCTCTCTCTTACTACTACTACTGTCATCGTCGCACTTGGTGCGATTCGGGTTTCGGGGTTAACCCTTTACCCGGGCTGCATCTAGCGCCTCTCTTGGCGCGGTGTTTTCGCTCCTCTGGGAGAGGAGGCCTCCCGACACTGCGCTGTTAGGGCGGTCTTCGACCCCTAAAGTGGGGCCTGCCGGCGGCCTGCCTGCGGTAGTCGCCGTGTTCAGTCTCGAGGGAGATGTACTCAGCGAGCTCTTTTGCTGTTGGAATCCATTTTATTTTGTTTGAGCAGATTTTTTTCTTTTTTTTATTAAATTATTTTTTTGTGTAATTTGTAGGTACATCTCCCTCAGTCGGTCTCTCAGCCCATCGATAGAATTAGCGTTATTTATAGTATTGATCTAATTTTACTATCGATAGCATCGATACTATTGACAACTAGCAATACTATCGGTCCACTATCGATGCTATTGATTTTACTTTTACTATCGATAGTGGACTATCGATAAGCAACACTGCCTCGGTCTTCTCGAGGGCCACAGTCAGCTCAAGCAGGCGAAGGCTTCGTGACAAGCTCATTTTTGTCACATACCTATAAAACAACTTCATTTACCTGGTATTTCATTTCTGGAATATTTACAAATTTACAGCTAATTTTGAAATAATTAAACATTAATAATGAGGAAAACCCAAAACGCTAGCCATCTAAGCTTATCTATCACATACAAATCATTAAATATATTTTTGTTATTGAATGTGTATGCAACCGGCAATTTGCATATCCTGGCCGTGCAAAAGTATAATAATAATAATAATAATAAAGAAATTTACATGTATCTATCCATATCTACACAGTCACATTAATAAATTCAGTACGCAACCAGAAACCATGCCTAAATATATAACACAAGGAATTAAATATTTGATCCCAAAAGACAGTGATACAAAAAACCCAGCTAAATCATCATCATCAGAACATTTAAGTCCCCACTGCTGGGGCACGGGCCTCCCTCAATCACATGAGGGGTAATTGCCATACTCACCACGCTTGGCAGACGGGTTGGCGAGGGTTTTGATATAAATGCAGAGTTTTCCTTCTCTGGGTGCTGATGATCATGCCAGCAGCTTTACCTTAGTCGCCTTTTACGACACCTCGGTAAGAGTGACTCGGTGGCCTCGGTGGCCTATTCTACTCTGCCGGGGACCACACGGATCATATCACAACATTTTAGCTGAAGAGCAGAAAGGGTGCAGGAAGTATAGTCAATGCTGTAAGGAACAACTGATAATTGATGCAGTAGCAATGAAAGAAGCATGCAGGAAACGAAGAAACATTCACACCATGTTCATAGACTATCAGAAAGCCTTCGATTCTGTACCTCATAGCTTGCGACTACATGTTCTTGAACTATAAGATTAATCCAAAAATAGTATCATTATTGAACTCAGCAATGCAAGATTGGTGAACTACCCTGAAAATTAGACAAGACGGTGTTTCAGTGACATCAGAACCGATTCGCATTATGCGTGGAATTTTTCAAGGGGATGCTTTAAGCCCGCTGTGGTTCTGCTTGGCGCTCAATCCGCTTTCAACGTTATTAAATAATTAGCAAACTGAAGTGGCAGTGGGCTGGTCATATTAGCCGCAGAACTGACAGCCGTTGGAGCCGTCCTAGAGTGGAGACCGCGACTCGGTAAGCGTAGTGTAGGACGCCCTGCGACAAGATGGGATGGTGACATTCGAAGGCTGGCTGGTGTGGGCTGGATGAGAGTGGCCGAAAATCGGGAGCAGTGGCGTGCATTAGGGGAGACCTATGTCCAGCAGTGGACGAGTGTGGGTTGCTGATGATGATGAAATAATTCAAACTCAGGATATCCTCTCAAATACAATAGTACCCACCATCGTCTATCGCACCTTATGTACATGGATGACATTAAACTTTTTGCAGCCGATAAGTCCGATTTATTCAAATTAGCAGACCTAACTCAAGAATTTTCCAAAGACATCCATATGCTTTTTGGGATAGATAAATGTAAAGTTCACTCAATTTACGCGGTAAAGTGGAATGTCATTCTTATCCACTAGAAAATGGGGAACTCGTCACACCTATGGACGAAAATTCTACGTATAAATATGTCGGGTTTAATACCGATTTTAACTTACTCTTTTGGCATTATATCATGGTCCCAGACAGATCTCACATCCCTACAACGTATCATCAGCACACAAATGACAAAATTTGGAAAACATCATCCCAACAGCTGCACTCAAAGACTTACATTGCCTCGAGATGAAGGAGGACGGGGTATTATTGATATCGTAAACTTACATAACAAGCAGATTTCCTCATTAAGAACACTTTTTTCCATGACAAAGCCGAAAGCTCGACATTACATAAAAGTGCCACTAAAATAGATAACAAACTTACTCCCTTAAATTAACAAGACAACAATAGACAACCAAATGAAAAAATCATAAGCAACCAACAGCAACTCGAAGATTGGGCCAAGAAATCACTCCATGGGAGACACAAAGCTGATCTCGGCAAAACATATGTCGACAATATTAAGTCGAACGCATGGCTGAAGATAGGCGAACTGTTCCCAGAAACGGAGGCGTTTATGTTGGCAATCCAGGACCAGGTCATAGCCACCCGAAATTATCGGAGGTACATCACAAGGGAGCTGCAAGCTGATCTCTGCAGGTACTGCAACAGCGCTCCTGAAACTATACATCACGTCACTGGAGCCTGAGCCTTCGCACAAACCGACTACAAGCACAGACATGACCAGGTCGCCTCCATAATCCACCAGCATCTTGCACACGCACACAATTTCATCACAAAACAGGAGCCATATTATAAATATCAACCGTCAAAAGTACTCGAGAATGATTGTGCTAAACTCTATTACGATCGAACTATAATCACCGACAAAACTATCCATTTTAACCGGCCGGACATAACACTATTTGACAAAACCCAGAAATTGCTTATTTAATCGACATTGCGATACCTAATTCCCACAATGGACAAGATTTCAAAATTACTAAGCTCTGAAACAAAAAATACCATTTCTTTATTTACTTTTCCGCTGCGCGAATATATATTTATTCATTTTTTATATTGCTTATTTACTGAGAAAAAAATTAAAAACTAAAAAACGTAAGATGACGTCATCGGACGGCAGAATGGAAAATATTTCTTTGCTTAGCACATTATAGTTTTAAATTTACGAAATGCCAAACCCATGACATGCAACTGTCAAAAAAAAAGACAACTTGTCAACGTTGAATGAATGAATGACGTTGACAATGTTGACACTGGTATTATTTACCTTTGACAGTAGTACCTTTTTTTTA
Organism: Marasmia exigua; assembly: GCA_019059595.1. Classification (NCBI taxonomy): domain Eukaryota; kingdom Metazoa; phylum Arthropoda; class Insecta; order Lepidoptera; family Crambidae; genus Marasmia; species Marasmia exigua. The sequence continues at coordinate 12,868 of JADPWL010003175.1, read as the reverse complement.
TTAAAACAATGATAAGCAAAGGAATATCGCTGTATTCAGCCGTCCGATGACGTCATTTAGCGCTTACGTCTATTTAGAAGAATATAAAGAATTTCAATAATTATTTTATGCATGAAAATGGACAAATTTTGAAAAAAGAAAAAATATGGGTCTGTTCATTTTATGTCTATTTTCATATAAAAAAACAATATGGACATGTTAAAAATATGAAATGTTGTCCATTTGCAATCAACAATATCCAACAAAATTTCGAAATATAGAGATCTTGCCATTGAAGTGAAAACTCAATGGCACGCCGAAACCATCTACATCGTTCCCATAGTAATCTCATCCACTGCAATCATACCTAAGCATAGAAGCATTACACCTACCGTCCCACATTATCTATACTCCACAAAAAGCCACGATTTCAAACACATGCCGTATAACGCGAAAATTTTTATATTCTGGGCTAACAGCCGTAGCCCTCCACCCTGTTATGCTTGATTGAGGTCCGTGTTACAGGTTTTATACCCACTCCTTGTAGCAGGAAGGAGAATGTGAAAACTTAAACTTAAAATAATCATAATAATGTTCGTAAGTTCCTGCAGGACGATGCAAATCATATGAACTAAATAACAGAAGCTGCGGATCACTTGCCCTAGGTCCGTGAGTCCACCTATAGTTCCTGCTATTAAAGATAATTGAGAGATGCGGCTTTGTGTCGACATCCGGAGAGCAAATAAAGCCATAGTACGCGAAAATCATGCTTTACCTACTATGGATAAGTTATTGCCCAAAGTCCGGGAAGCCAAATATTTTACAAAGCTTGATATCAAAGATGCATTTCATCAAATTGAAATACATCCGGATTCAAGACACATCACTACCTTCATTACACATAGGGGAATTTTTCAATATAAGAGATTAATGTTTGGAATTATGAACACCAAAATGTTTTTAACAACCATTTTGAGACAAAAAATTTTTACAAAAAAAAAAATAATAAAAATAATTCTCACAACATCTCATACGTTGACCTGATTCCGTACTAAGTAGCTTAAGCACTTGTGTTACAGATATCAGACAACAGAGGACCACAAATACATATATACTTAAATACATATATTACACCCAGACACTGAACAAACACAAGTGTTCATCGCAAGTATGATTTTACACTTTTGAGGACGTGGTTTTTGAAGGCGGTCTTTTTGTCGTAGAATTTTTTATTTTATGGTTATCCAAGTCGAGCTTAATTAATAAGCCTCATTTGAAATTTCTAAAATTTAGATGTAATAAAAAACGTCGATTAAAGTGAATAATTGATATTTACTTCAAACAAACGTGAATCGAATAGTGTAATAATAGAAAAGAAGTTACTAGTACTTTTCTTTGGAGAAATGAGAATCAAAATTATTCAAAAGTTAGAGGAAAGTAGGTAGCGATCCTAGATATCGATCCGCGGCCAGTTTATATCATTTTCTTCGTAATCAAAGCGTTTATATTGTGTGCCATACATTTTGTTTCTTTTTACATAGGTAGTTATTAATGTATTTAAATTTTGAAACACGAGAATAGTACGTGTTATTTTAATCAGAATGTGGCTTTTCATGGATGGATTTTCATTGAATATTCCTACACGAATAATATTGTATTCATTCGAATATTTGGGGCATATCACTAGAGCTTAAAAAGAAAATGGTTTGACAGATACAACATTGTACTTTCAATTCTCTAGAAAAGTAAATCTTTAATAAGTTTATAAATAGTTTAACAGAGAAAGTCAATCGTGAAACTATCTTTTTTGTCTTTATTGAAGTAAATAAATGCAAAAATAAATTTAAAAATAATAAAATATTGTGGTTTTATTTAGCTCGACCCGTACGGTATTTATTTATTTAGGTCAAAATTAGAAATTGAAATTTAAGTACCTTCCTGTCGTCAGATAGATTTGAAATTTGGTACACACCCTTAGTTCCGATGACAATACAATATAGTAATATCAATAACATTGTAAATCTAAGATGGCCGCCGGTACAAAATGGCGGATTTCATATTTTTCCACAACCCCCTCAATATGGGTCTCAAATGAAAGGGCTACACTAGTAGAATACTGTGATTATGACAAAATTTAAAATCAAGATGGACGTCGTTACAAAATGGCGTACCTATTAGGTGCGGGCATGAGTAGTCGTGTCCAGAAGAGTTGTGTCCAAGATTGTGTGACGTTAAAAGGACAGATAAAAAAATAGGTGATTATATGTACAGTTAGCGGTAGCTTTACCACCCAAATTAAGGTAATAGGTTAAATGGTACGGCTGAAAGAAGGATGTTACCCTTAATTTTGCCATGGGCATCCACCGTCCATAAAATGCAGGGCAGCACAGTCGACCATGCAGTAGTGTATTTGGGCTCAAAATTGTTTGAGGAAGGGCAAGCATTCGTGGCACTAAGTCGAGTAAGTCTCTGGAAGGGCTATGTATTGAGGAATTATATTGTAATAAATTATCAGGTAAAAAACCATGTAATAATAATGCACTAAATGAATAAAATAGAATGAGGAATATTCGGTAGGCATTTCCGTTAAATACTAAAAACTATAAAATAAAAAAAAACGGTAAAAAATATTATCTTTTTTATTTTAGCTTTTAGGCATATTAATGCCTAAAAGCTATTCTGCCTAGTACTAAAATATTTCTGAACTAGAAGTTCAAAATACCTAATTGTTATTATTATTTTTTAGTTTTCATTGCACATAATATAAAACCTTTTAACTTTGAGAAAGATTGATAAATTCAATGACCTGTTACAAGGTTACGTTGTCGAATTTTGTTGAAGTGTCAAATGTGGCCTTTTAGTTGGCCCAACTATATTTTTTTCATATAATTCCTTCCTAACGCGATAACGTAGGCCACTCGCATAATTCTAATTACTAGGTGTCCTTTACATTTATTTAAAAAAAAAAGGAGCCGTTAAAACTAGGAGGCCGTTGTTAGGTAACTTTATTATTCTAGTGTAAGGTACAACATAACCTCAGATTCATTTTTATACATTGCGTTGGACTTGGAATAGCTTAGGTACAGAAGGGATATCCAGCAGAAAATCCAGCACTTTGCAACTTCAATCTAAAGGTCAGGTCAACTCAGGAAGGTCTGTTTTTGTACACGAAAAATTGATTCACGCCAAAATCAATTTTTCGCGTACGTGTTGGACCGAAAATTTGTGCATGGTTATTTAATAAATGGTATAAGTGTTTGCCTAGAGGTTGTATCTAACCCCGAAATTGTTTAAAATAGATCCGGTTTAGTAGCTAGAAATTAAAATCGCTAGTGTGCCCTACCCGTCACCTTAAGTACCGAAGTCGGCGCCCAATACTATCTTGTAATACAACACTCAATTATTCAACAGGGATTAGGCGTCCACTTCGGTTACACCTTTTCTCGAGTGTATGTACTGTTCGTTTTTTTATATTTTCGCGTTGCATTATAACTATAATGTATCAAGACGGGAATTAACACGATATTTATTATGTGATTTTATTTTATTTTATTTATTATTATTCACACAAAACAAATTACAACCGTTACAGAGATATGGTCGTTACAAAATAAACAGTTTTGATCTGGATTGTAATTCAAAAACATGTGTACACAGAAAAATCAAAAAAATCAAACGTATTAAACTATAAGTAAAGGTAAATCAAGTTAAAAAAAAAGAAACAGAACAAACATAGACACTAATCAAACAAAGATCTACAATCAGATTACTATCCGCGTCCTTCATATTATTAAAGTCAGACGTATATAAGACATGTGCAGATGAAATTAGTTATCCATACCACTAGTCAATGATAATATGGATAGGACAGTCAGATTCAGCACGGATGCTTGACTGCCACAGTTCCTCGGCCAGGTTCGGCCGGTGTGGGTTCAGTGGCGTAGAGGATGTCTTTAAGTATTTTTATATAATAGGATAGTTTGGGAGTAAAAATATCAAGATTAGGGTTGGCATTTGCCACCTCGTTGTACTGACGAGCCATTCTAACCAGGGGGCTGTAAAAAGAGGTATTATTTTTAAAAACTCGTAAAGCGAAAAGATTAGTTTTATTAGACCTACGCGCACTATGTTTAGTATTAAATGAAATTTCGGAAAGTAAGTAAGGGGTGTCTATTATTGAGTGGATCAATTTATAAAAGTAAATGAAGTCAAAGTATGTTCGACGTGCTTCCAGCTTATGTACGTTAAATTTCGATAGCCTAGTATCGTAATTGAAATACAGTCGACCTGTTTGTTGACGGTAGCATATCATTCGCAAGCATTTCTTCTGCACTCTTTCAATTTCGTCAGAATGTACTTTATAGTGTGGTGACCAGACAGGACTGCCGTATTCCAAGACGCTTCTGACAAGAGTAAAAAACAAATACAACAGAGATCGAGGGTTTTTAAAACCTTTAGTGCATCTAAAAACAAAGTCCAAAAGTTGATTGTGTACATATGCGAATATTTAGCTCGACGTTTCGGCTACGTTACAGCAGCCGTGGTCACGAGCGGACTGGCGGAGCACGGCGTCGTCTGCTGGGGCCGGGCTGTGAATCTTCGGACACCCTCACATTTTTTTATTTTAATTCGCCACTAGATGAATTGTCAGCGAAGCTACTCCGACACACTACACTAACAGTATCGGCGTTTGTTTGCGTTAGTAACGGCCTAGCACGGGGTTTGCACTTGTTAATTAAGAATTAATATCAAAAAATGTGAGGGTGTCCGAAGATTCACAGCCCGGCCCCAGACACGACGCCGTGCTCCGCTCGTGACCACGGCTGCTGTAACGTAATAAATATCGTGTTAATTCCCGTCTTGATACATTATAGTTTTATGTACTGTTGTAAGTACAATGTTATATGAAGTGTTAAAAATATTCCCTATTATTACAAAAAACTGCTCTGATACCGATTTTAATCCTAAACTAGCAAGTTCATGAATATTACGGAATAATGTTACTTCTTAAAATTTTATTACAAATCCTCGACTAAACAATAGACCACTTAGTACCGGAGGATACTGTCAAAATTGATCGAATCATTCAATCATCTCCGTTCTTCCACTACTCCACCAGGCAGACCCTCAATCGACACCGGTACTTGGTAGAAATACCAAAAGTCCGCACAAAGAGGTTTGAATCCTGTTTCCTTATTCGTACTGCGAAACAGCGGAATCAGCTGCCTGAGGAGGTGTTCCCTAGAGGCTACAATTTGGGGGTTTTCAAAGCGCGAGTGAATAGGTATTTTCTAAATCGTGCTACATCTTAGACCATATTATCACTTACCATCAGGTGAAATATGGTCAAACGCTTACCTATCTACAGTAAAAAAAAACATTCGTTCAGTGACATTTCATTTTACATAACCTTATTTTGTTTGTTTGAAGTAAAAATATTTTAGAATTGTTTTTAAGCAACAATAAATTAAAATATTGACCTAAATAAGGTTTCCAAGTAATATGCATAGGAATTGCTTAAATTTTTTTAATTTAATCCAAAAAATTAATTAACTACTTTCTCATAAATAACTTTGGTGTAAAACGGAATGAACTGTCACAGGGATAAGTTGTCATGGTTACTGAACCGATATTTTGAGGTTATTATTTTAGTACTCATTTTAAACTAGGGGTCCGGGTGGTTTAACTTAAGCATTATAGTTGATATACTAAATAACGTTAACCTTTATTTGTAATATTGTCAGTTATTGCCAGTATTAATCCAACTACTTTTTTTAAACCACGTTTTGGAATAAGAGGGATTATTTTACACTTTTTAGTTCTTGGTTTTAGAAGGTGGTTTTTTTTCGTAGATTTTTTTTTCATGCTTTTTAGTGGTTATATGGCATTGTCTATTAGGAAGTCTCTAGCAAGTCCTTGTCCCAAACACTCCTGAGACATGTCTACTCACCACCACTTTTCCTCCAGTATGAGCCTTGGTCGTCTTGACCGTGGGAGAGCCACGCTTCGGCATGAATGGGCCGGCTCGACCGGAGTGATACCATGGCCTCACAGATAACCGGCGTGAAGCAGTACTGTGCGTTTCGCTGCGTGAGTGAGGGTACCGGAGGCCCAATCAGGAGGAAAGGGGGGTTAGGCAGCGCACTTGTGACTCCACTGGTGTCGCGAGTGACCATAGGGGCGGCAAAGCATCAGGCGATCCGTCTGTTCGTCTGCCACCTAGCACATTTAATAAATAAAAAAATCTTAACAGGTTCACATTTGAATTACAGTTCACACGCTGAGATTAGTGATTCGATTCCCATGCACCCCTCGCGCATGCGCTCTCCTCCCGCAGTGCTCCTCTAGGCCTCGCCGCGTCTGCGCGTTCGGGATTGTGATTTCGATCCAGTTTTCGATATATCGGCCGGATTTCGATTTATTTTTCGAATGAATATTATTTTAAAACTTTGTTAAAAAATTCTTATCACATTCCAGCAACAAGCAAGAGTAAACATGTGCTATGTGTTTTTTTATTTAAAGTGATTTTTTGTTTTTGATTGTGTGTCATTGTTTTATGCGCAGTTTCTATGTCATCATTTTATTTTATTACTGTTAAAGTATGTTGTGAAATTTTCGAAAATAGCTCGGGTTTATGATCACCAATCCGCATTACCTACATTGTATGAAAGTTTGGCGATTAAAAAGAGTAACTGGCGAGTTTCTTGCCGGATCTTCTCGACCAGAAACAACTTTCCGAGCCGGTGGTAGAATCGCATTATGCTTATTTACTTTTTTTAGTATATTTTATGTATCAACATATATATAAAATTTTTTATGGGATAGGGAGCAAATGAGCAGACGGATCACCTGATGGTAAGCGATTACCGCCGCCCATGAACACCTGCAACACCAGAGGAGTCACAAGTGCGCTGCCGACCTTTTAAAAAAGAATACGCTCTTCTTGGCTCGGCTACGGCTCTTCAAGGCTTTTCTTTCTCTTTTCTTTTTATCGTCATCGTCAGCCAATTTAAGTCCTCACTGCTGCGGCATACGGGCCTCCCTTAATCACATGAGGGGTAATTGCCATACTCACCACGCTTGGCAGACGGGTTGGCGAGGGTTTTGATATAAATGCAGAGTTTTCCTTCTCTGGGTGCTGATGATCATGCCAGCAGCTTTACCTTAGTCGCCTTTTACGACACCTCGGTAAGAGCGAGGGTCGCCTATTCTACTCTGCCGGGGACCACACGGCACTTTTCTTTTATTAACATGTAAATTATTACATAAGTACTTGTAAATATTCTTAAATCATTCAAATATGTGACGATTTGTATGTGCTGTGTACAAGCCTATGCAAATAAAGAATTATTTGATTGATTGATTGATTTGGCAAGCGTGGTGATTAAGTCTAATCCCATCATGGTAGCGATAACTTGATTTCTATGATGGAGGCTATGCCGGGAAACTCGAGATATTGTTGGTAGGCCACCAGTCCGCCGGGAGGCAGCTGGTGGCCCGGGAGAAATGATGCTCCTGGACTTATATACGTAACTGGTTTATTATTGATAATGCAAATGTACATGATGTGAGAACTTAGCCCTGCAGTGGGACAGTATATAGGGCTGATACTTTACTTAAAGTGTAGAATTGTATTTAGATTTTCTGAGAAGCTGAGTCTCCCGTACTAACATGTTCTGATATTTTAAAGTAAATATTATTAGATTGCCGATGGTGGAGTGCGTTTAGGAGTAGTCGCGCTTTAAAGCTGCGCAAGAGGTCCCGGGTTCGATGCCGGGGTCGGGACAAAATTTGCATAACATGCTAAATGCATTTTATTCACGATACCTTTAATGAGATTTTAGGGATGTACAACTATAAAAAAAAATGTGTTTATTTGTAATTCCTCTTTGTACGACATCCGTAACACAAGTGCTTAGGTGACGGGTAGGGTACACTAGCGACTGCCAATTAAATTGTTAGCAACTATACCGGATATCTTATTAACAATTTCGAAAATGCAGCCTCTCGGCAAACTACTTAAACTATTTATTTAATACTTATATTTAACTTTTGGGTCTCGAAATTTGAATTACCGCCAGAAACGGCCGCTTATAGCGTTAATCCAAATTTCGATTGCAAAAACAGATAAAAAAGTAGTGCACAATTATTAAATAAAAAGTATAAATGTTTGCTTAGAGACTCCCGCTCTGAAATTGTTTAAAATAGATCCGGAGTAGCTAACAATTTAAGGCGACGGGTAGAGCACACTAGCGACGCCAATCGATTTCAATTTTTAGCTACTAATTCGGATCTATTTTAAACCATTTCGGGTTACAACCTCTCGGCAAACACTTATACCATTTCTTAAATAACCATGCACAAATGTTGGGTCCAACGCGTACGCGAAAAATTGATTCACGCCAAAAGCGGCCACTTTTGGCATGAACAATTTTTCGCGTACAAATACGCGTCCGTCCTACTCGTCGCCTGCGATCTCACAAGCGCCGCCTATCAATTTGTATTAATTGTAACGAATATTGTTGCAAAAAATGGGCAATGAGATTCTAAAAAAAGTACCTATTTGTGATTTTTCAAGATATATCTGGCACAAAATATCTATTTAGAAGTAACCACATCACCTGTATGGATTTATATCGACTACGGTGCGTTTCTCACGTCATTTCCTACCACGCACAGTAAAACTGTGGAACCAGCTGTCATCCGTGGTGTTTTCCGAACAGATACGACTTGGTGACCTTCAAGAAAAGGGTGTACTCCTTTCTTAAGAGCCGGCAACGCATATGTGATACCTCAGGTGTTGCAGATGTCCATGGGCGGCGGTGATCACTTTCCATCAGGTGTGCCGTCTGCTCGTTTGTCCGCTATAATGTAAAAAAAAAACCAAATTTTTGAGAATTGCTAAAAGTGGCCACTTTAGGCGGAAATCAACAATTTAGTTACATGTAGGGGGATAATTTGTGCCAGATATATCTTGAAAAATCACAAATACTTCTTTTTAGAATCTCATTGGCCATTTTTTTGCAACAATATCCTATATTCGTCACAATGAGCAGTTTTCCAGTAGGTATTTATTAACTTTGAAGTTACTCGCTAGAGGGTGTCAGCAGTCTCTATATATTTCAAGTGTTGGATAGTTATATACTGTGCTCCCTAATTTATGGGAAAATTTCCCAGTGCTAGGATTTTTCACGTTTACATAATATTTCAAAGTACCTAACCATATATAAAATATACATAGAAAATACCAACCAGTTGATTTTTACCAACGTCAAGTAGATCTAAAATAAGTTGTAAAAATGTCTGCCATGGCGTAAGGAGATATTTTGATTGCTGCCCGTTTGAAACTGTGCAGTTTGTCATTAATATTTCTATCAAATTGTAATTTTTACAAGGAGTTCATTATTGTTGTTGATTATTCTAAATAAAAAATATTTTTGAATAAAACCTCTTTCATTCATTCTCGGGTTAATGAAAATGAAACCTGGAAAGCTATAAGCGCCGCGACCAATCGTTGTAATTTTTATACAGATACGGGTAGCACCATCTGTTATCACTTTTCAGAAACCGACTGACTAGTGTCATTGGAAAACCTCATTAATACAAATCGATAGGCGGCGCTAGTGAGATCGCAGTAGGTATCGTCCTTAACCCCTGTTATAGTGTTATTAATTTATTTTAATGTTACCGATTTGAGAGCAAGCTAATTAAGCGAGGTTATCCCGTTAATTGTATCGAAAAACACATGCAAAATACGGTAATTGATTAAATTCATAATATTGAAGTGTTGGTCATTGTTCGCGATAGTGCAATCTCTGGCTTGCCCCATTGGCTGCCGAACTGATAAACTGGCTTACGTACATAATAAAAATAACTATTGAAATTGATACCTACCTGTTGTTATTGTATACAGGGCGTATCTGTGAACAGTGACATCCCTTTAAGGTGACGGGTAGCCCTAACTAGCAACATCAATCGATTTAAATTGTTAGCTACTAAACCGGATCAATTTTAAACAGTTTCAGAGCGGGAGTCTCTAAGCAAACATTTATACTATTTATTTAATAATTGTGCACTACTTTTTCATCTGTTTTTGCACTCGAAATTTGGATTAACGCCATCAGTGGCCGTTTTTGGCGGTAATTCAATTTTTGAGTAGAAAAACAGACCCAAAATTTAAGTATAAGTATTAAATAAATAGTATAAGTTTTTTTTTCGATATGCTGCTGCTTCGAAATTGTTAAAGAGAAACCGGATATCTGATATCCAGTTTAGTTGCTAACAAAAACAGTATTACAGGATATGTACAACGAAGGCGGCCTTATCACTATGAACGATCTCTTCCAGGCAACCTTTATTATTAGGTCAAGTAAGCAGATGCTCTTCTTCCTCGTCATGCTGGCGACGGCCGCGGCCTGCCCCCCCGCTCCCGGCTGCGGCTGCTCCACCAACTCGCATGGCCACCGCGAGTACACCTGCGCCACGGGGGACGCCGCCTTCTACGTAGAGGCGGCCGTTAATGTCTATGCGGAGATACGCTGCCAAGTAAGTTGAGCTAAGGTATAAATTGAAAATATAAAAAACCCCGACGGCGGCCGGCCATTTTGGATTTGAAATTTGTCACGATAAATATATTCTGCTACTCAAGCCCTTTTATATGATACCCATATTGTGGGAGTTGTGTTAAAACATACAATCCATATCTTTGTGACAGTGATATCGATTTTGATCCAACATAGCCAAAGAACCTTATTCATTTAAAAAAATAAATAAAATCAAAATTGGTTCATTTGTTCGGGAGCTACGATGCGCACGCACTCACGCACACGCACACACACACGCACACGCACACGCACACGCACACGCACACGCACACGCACACGCACACGCAGACGCAGACGCACACGCACACGTACACGCACACGTACACGCACACGCACACGCACACGCCCACGCACACGCACACGCACACGCACACGCACACGCACACGCACACGCACACGCACACGCACACGCACACGCATACGCAGTTGTAGCGACCTGCCTGAGTGGCCCCGCCAGAGTGCTGCCGGTGTCCTCTCGGCAACGGCGGGTAGCAATTAGGGCGATCTACATATATTACTACCCGACGGCCTACGGCTTAGACCTGGCAAAATATATCTTTCGAAAGAATGGAACATTTGCATCTGGATCAGTGCAGAGATGCGGAACAGTGAAACGCTTCATTTGGAACATCGACTCTCGGATATCCGTGATTTAGTCGGCACACTCGGATCATTCCGCTCGGACGAAAACGGACGAACAACGGACCCAACATTTGTACATGGTTATTTAATAAATAGTATAAGTATTTGCCGAGAGGTTGTAACCCCGAAATTGTGTAAAATAGATCTGGTTTAGTAGCTAAAAACTCAAATCGGTTGGCGTCGTTAGTGTGCCCTACCTGTCACTGTAAAGCGCGCGTTTTCTTATTCAAAGCACCTTCCTATGTATTTCTATGTTCATTCATTCATTTATTTCTTCTTAGTACATACTAGAAATCACCTTATCAAAAATGTATCATCATCAGCAACCCACACTCGTCCACTGCTGGACATAGGTCTCCCCTAATGCACGCCACTGCTCCTTATTTTCGGCCACTCTCATCCAGCCCCGAAACCAGCCAGCCTTCGAATGTCATCATCGCATCTTGTCGCAGGGCGTCCTACACTACGCTTACCGAGTCGCGGTCTCCACTCAAGGACTTAAAGGCTCCAACGGCTGTCAAGCGGCTAATATGACCAGCCCACTGCCACTTCTGTTTGCTAACTCGGTGGGCTATGTCGGTGACTCTGGTTCTCTGTCGGATTACATCATTTCTGATGCGGTCCTTCAGAGATACTCCGAGCATAGAACGTATGAGATGCATGAATTTATTATTTACCTTCTCTTTCCAGGATGGTACCCTCACCTGCTCCATGCCCCACATTCCAGTCTCCAGGGGCGTGCCGCTGCGGCTAGGCCTAACGAAGTGCGCGCGCGCGCCCGGCGCGCTGGCCTGCGTCGTGAGCGCGCTGGGCGCGCCCGCGGCTTCACTGATCACCTTGAGGGATGGGAAGGTCGGGGAGGGGGACCTGGCTGGACTGGAAGGGATGGAGCGGCTGAATATTATTCATCCTGGTACGTGACGTGGATTTGGAATAATTTAAAGAATTTTTTCAACTTACTATGATGGGGAAAGTAGCTGGTAGGAGGCGTGTGGGTCGCAGGAATAAATCATGGCTGCGTAACATCCGGAAGTGGACGGGGACCGCGAGCGCCGCCAAGCTGTAAAGTCCAGTACTGGTGTCTCCCCATCCAAGGGGAGACACCAGAACTAAAAAATCAGATGTCTCCCCGGAGGGGACAATCAGAGGAGGCACGAGTCTGAAGGGGTTTCGCCTCGCTAGAGACCGAGAAGGACATGCTAGATTGATGGCCAACCTTCGCTTGTCGGAGAAGCACTTTAAGATGATTAAAAAAACCCGGCAAAGTGCGAGTCGGACTCGCCCATGAATGGTTCCGTAGCAGCAAGTAAGATATATGGAAGGTAAATTGCGGTTTACGGTTTATAAATAACGTATTAAAAAAAAATACTCACTAGTTTCAGTTTCAAGTATGGAAACCGAAACTCATTTTTTTCCAATTTTTAGGTAAAAACCGTAATGCGGTTTACAAAATACATCTATTTACCAAGTTTCAATAGTATAGTTCTTATAGTTTCGGAGAAAAGTGCCTGTGACATACGGACGGACACACAGACGGACAGACATGACGAATCTATAAGAGTTCCGTTTTTTGCCATTTGGCTACGGAACCCTAAAAAGGACATGTCGTAGCAATCAAACACGCGCACTAAACTAGACTTGTC